>JBBPDI010099178.1:0-10908 GCA_037974545.1 Cucumis variabilis | reverse complement strand
TAAAAGGGATATGGAACTTTTCATTGAAGAAATGAAAAAAAGACTAATGCTTTGAATACGGGAACACAATCATTTTAGATTGAATCAAGTGAAAATAGTTATGAATCACTAATAGATGGATTAATGCTTGAACCTTAACAAAGACTCATTAAGACATATAAAAATATGTCAAGTTTAAGGTAAGTTCTCTCTCCCCTTCTCTCTTTCAACTCTCCTACTTTCTTTCTCCTCCTCTTTCCCTTCAATTTTATTACTGATCGATTACCCTACTCGGTAGCACTGCTAGTCGTAGCCTTGTTCTTTGACATTACCCTAGCTACCATTCTTACTTTCTCAAAGATGGAAGTAAAAAGGTGCAAAATCGACAATCTGTTTTTCTGCATCTGACATGAAGATAAAGCTTTTCACATTGAAAATGTTGAAGCTAATATTACTATGACTTTATCAATCCTTCAACTTAGATGGTTCATTGAAACGGTCAAAGATTTGAATAAGAAATATGAAGAAGATTATTTCTATAAGAAAGAAAAAGTTGAGTGTGCAAGGTTTGGAGCTTCTATATTCAGATCCAAAAGTGTGTGGGTTTTGAGTTGCATTGCATGGTCTCATACGGGAGGGAGATTATGTATTCATATCCCCATTGGTGAAGCTAAACAAGGGTAGAAAAGTTTCAGAAAAATGTTAGAAGACTTCAAGGACATCCACGACTACAAATTCTGGTTCTCCACCCATTACATATTCAACACCTTTATGAGGCAACTAAACAGAAGTATGAAAGGAAGATATGCAGAGATAGCAAAATCAAAAGAGACCCAAGATCTATTTCTTCGATACCACAAAACAAAGTACAAGCAAATATTGGTGATTAAGAATCTGATAGTCTTCAAAGAATATTTTGATAATCTTTGGGTTGTTTCAAAACTTTTTGAATTTGATAGTTGGGTAAAAATTAATGGGGCATTAGAATTCTTTTTCGACTCAAAATTTATCATCAATCCTTTATTTGAGTAGCTACGCATAGCGATTAAAGCACTTGATCCTGTCTTTCTCCGTCCGAAGTCCTTGCAATATTCTTTGTGCCTGCGCCTGGACCTTTCTTTTGAAGGATAAATAATCAATGAACAAAGGTTTAAGGCTGTCCGTTACGCTACGCTACACTTCCAAGAAATATAGTAGTTTAATACAGGAGGTGGTCCGGAGAAAGACAGAAGAAAGAAAGTCCTTAGTTTTAGGTTGTCCGCTACGCTTTCGCTCTGGATAAAGAAATGAGAAAGTTCTTTAACCGCTATGCTACGCTTCTGCTCCTCCAAAAGAAAGGATAGGATAAATATCAAGTAATTGACGGCTTCCGCGTAGCTGAAAAACAGTGGTTTACGGCTGCCATTTTCAGATGTACGTTTTTTCCTTTGTTTAACGTACCTTTTGAGTACTTTTACATAAAATATATCCAAGAATCCTGTGAAGTTTATATGGAAAAGAAATATATCCGAGAATCATGTGATTCCTTAAGGGAAAAGAAATGACAATTGAGAACTTATAGTTTGTGGTCCGGGAAATCTAAGGTAGGGAAATTGTTAGAATCCTTTCCCTATTTTCTAAATATTTTCCTTGTTAGAATCCTAGAATATTTATGGAAAGATTATTGGAATATTTTCCTTATTTCTTAAATCTTTTCCTTTTTTATTCCCTTGTACCTATGTGTTATTCATTAGAAAATAATAACAACAAACAATCGTGGTTTTTCTCCCGATACTCGGATTTCCATGTAAATTGGTGTGTGCTCTTTGTCTCTCCTTTCAATATGATATCAGAGCGGGACAATGAACACACCTTAGAAATTTTGGAAAAAGAAACCAATGATGAAAATCAAACAAAAGAGACAGCCACCAGATATAGTGTTGCCATCGCCGCTGCTGTCGATGCTCCGATGAGTGCTTCCATGGACGAATGGTTTAGCCACCTGCAGAAAACATCCAAAAATAAATTCCCATCAATTTTGTAGTTGTTCGCACCATCGAACAGGCCTCACGTGCTGCCACGCTCATCCTACGTGCCGCCACCGGAGTTGCGAGCACCGATTTTTAGTCCTTAGACGACGCCGACCATCCCATCTGTCCAACCCTTTTCTTCATCTACGACATATATTGATCCCCACATCTCGATTTATAGGGAAAAGAAATGCAAGTTGGTAACCTGGACTACTGTGATTCCTTAAGGGAAAAGAAATGCCACTTGGGGAAGTTGGGAAATATATCCCGGATACCTGTGAAGTTTATAGGGAAAAGAAAAAATCAAAGAAAATAAGCTCATTAACGAGAATGAAAGAATAATTCTGATTTCATAACCTTGTTCATTGATTTGACTCTTTTTTACAGAGTGAAATCCCAGATTTTGCAAGGTTTTGCCTATATCTGGCAACAAAAAATAAATCATGAAATATCAGTCAAAAAAGTACTTTTATCGTTCAATAGCTAAAATCGAGAAAGTCAGATTTAGAAGCAAAAAAAATGAGAAAAGGCAATGAAAGAATCAAGTCTAGGATAGGGAAAATCAATCTCAATTGAGAACTTATTGTAGGTGGTCTTAAAATATAAGAAAGAACACAAAGAAGCTTATAAGGAAAAGAAATGCCAATAAAAAGACTTATAGTGTGTGGTCCGGATAAGTGGATCGATGGATTTTGCTTGACTTGAATTACGAATTGAAATCAGCAGATTAACCGCAGCGAGAAAAAGAGAAAAAGAAAGAAAGGATAGGATAACTACAAAGTAGTTGACGGTTTTGTTGTGTCCACTACGCTACGCTTCCCCGCCTTGTAGTGGATCAAGAATATCCCTGTCTTATGTTTCTTTATTTGACGGATAAATATCAAGTTTCTACTCCTGAACAAGAAATAGAAAGTACTTTAAGGTTTTCTGCGTAGCTGGAAAACAGAAAAGAAAGGTGTCTGGTGTCCGCTCCACTCCGCTACGCTGGAAAACAAAGGCAAAAAGAATTTGCGGACTTCTTAACTCTTACCTATACTGTAGTATACAAAGTATACATTTCTTTCAAGACTTACCAGCACTCTTAACTTTGACTTGTACTTCTTAACTCTTACCTATACTGAGCCTCCTTATACTCCCTAGCCTAGACGGATTGGTTTACGCCTAGACGGGATGGATAGACAGGACGAAGAACAAATTGGTTTACGCCTAGTCGGATGCCTATGCCCTTTTAACGTCAGTTTTTTTGTTCTTTGATGAGCCTAAACATATAAAGACAGCCTAAACATATAAAGACAAATCGCCCCATCCTTGAGTCATTTTCCTCCTTAATAGGTCCGTCCTATAATCCGGCTTTTACATCTTGGAGGGATATCAATTCGACTGTTGGTACTAGGGTGGGTCCTTTTCAAGCACAGAAGGTGAGGGGCAGAGGTAAGCTCACATACCGCTAGCATTGGTCCCTTAATTGCCTATCTCAATTTTATATATAAGCAAAGATAGTGCTGACTTTTGGAGTTTATATGAGTGAATAAAGCATTACGTAGAGGCTGACGAGCAGGCATTCCAGTATACCTTATTAACGAGACTGTGTATATCTGACTAGATCCCCTTGAAAGCCTTGGTTGCAGCTAAGCAAGTCAGAGTATAGTAGCGAACAAGCTATCACCAAGTGAAACAAAAAGCTTTTCCTTCTTTAGGAGAACTGACTTAGATTTTGTTTTCGTACCTAGCCAGGGGATGAAAAGTTAGGCTGAGTCCAAGGCAAGTAATGTAAAGCTAGACAAACTTAGACTCAAGCGTACTCAAAAGAAGTATAAGCAAGCACAACTAGTGGGGGTATATGGGAGGAAGCTAGTTTGAAGTCACTCCAATTGCTCCTTCAGATCACTAAGGAAAATCTTGCCTCACACTTTAAGAGTGGTACATGTAAAAGTCAAGAAATCCATAAATCTTGAATAAGGCCTTACGCGATCTCTAAATCTGTCCTACCGATGATGAAGCAACTTCTGCTGCAAGAAAAACTCCATTTAACTTCTCCTGCAACTGCTAGTGCCACTTCAGACTCCAGAACAGGGACCTTGACCTCAACAACCTCGAACTCTGTCTTTTGACCTTTTCGTGGAAACTCGGTATGCTCCAACTGGGTTGTTGTCTCCTCTTCTTTTCATCTTCAAGCAAGATAGATGTGCAAGTCCTGAATTCCCGCTCTATGGGGGGCCCGATCATGCCCTTTCTACGAACTTCTTTCTCTCAGTCTGTCGTCCTTCCTTCGTGCTTCTACTTCATTCTTTCCTTCCTCATTCGAAAATCTCTATTATAATATATCAGAATGTCTTAATAAGTGCTTGAACTGAAAGAACCTCTCCCTACAAGATTCAGTCAATCAATCCGTAGTGCTTTCTTTGTTTCTCAGCTCCCTAATCAAAAGATCCTGCCTTTCATACTCTTGTCGATACTTCTTTTTTTTTCTTGATCGATCCATATCCCACTATCAAAAGTTCTTGCATTTTCTTATTTGTTTTCCTAAGTCAGTATGAAACCTACGACTAAAAAATATTGATCAATGAACAAAGGATAGGGAGGGGTCGTTAGCTCCGAAATAGATCGTACCTCATCCAGAAGACACCAAAAAAGGAGGCATAATCATATTCTATGATCTTCCTAATTTTTCCATTTACAGTCGCTTCTCAACGCATATTTCATTGTGCATCTGGACCCCTTATAATTAGGCCATAGATCTTTGCACCTCATTTTTATATTTTTCTCAAGACTGATTAAAGAAATATCGATCTTTCTTCTAACCTTATACTTTTCAGTTGACCGCTACGTAAGCCTCTATCGTGAGAGATATTATTTGAGAGAGCTATTGCTTGCTTTTTCAAAACCCTCTTTGCTTCCTCTTTATGTGACTCATCTGTGGAATACCAGATTCTTCCACTCAAGATGAAGAAATTGGAATAGTACTATATTGATAGAAATAGGAAAATTACAAGATAAACAGAATCGAATTGGATGATAAGCCAATTTGAAAGACTCTCCTTACTCTCTCTCTCTGCTACTCTTTCTCTCAAGAATACACAGAAGATAATTTCTCCAAAAAGCTACCCCTTCCATTCTCCCTTTCTCTATTTATTCTCCTCTCTCACTCACTGTGGTCCCCCCCTCTATAGACCGTCCCACTCATTGTTTTCCCTCTGGGCCGTTATATTTTCAATTAACTTCTTTTCCTCTCTTTTCCCCTTCGAATTCTTTCTTCCACTGTACTGGTGTATTATAGGTGGTCTAACATTGCATTCCCGATCCAGTTTTACCTTGTCCTCAAGGTGGAGATCAGGAAAAGACTGATTGAAATCATCATAGTTCTCCCACGTTGCTTCATGTCATGGCAATCCCTTCCAGCTCATTAACACTTCCCACACTCCTTTCCATTCTTTTGATAACCGTAGACCTCATCCGGTATTGCCAGCCACTCATGATTTTTGGTCAAGAACGACAACAATTCTTCCTTATTAGTGCACTCCCCGAAGGCTCTCTTTAACTGCAAAATGTGGAAAACTGGGTGAATCATTGTTGCAGCCGGTAACTCTAATCTATACGCAACCGACCCAATTTTCTCTAGGATTCGATAAGGTCCAAAATATTTAGGTGACAGTTTTTCATTCCTCCTCTGACATATAGAAATCTGCCTGTAGGGTCGAATTTGGATTTTTATGAACATCATATACCTTTGCTTGAATTCCACATGCCTTCTCTTCATATCTGTATAACTCTTCATCTTATCTTGTGCTATGCGCAAATGCTCTTTCAATACACCCAAGGCTATATCTCTTTCTTTGAGCTGCTCATCCAACGTGGAAATGGAAGTTCCTCGGTCTCCATAATATATTAGGGCTGGTGGTGTGCGTCCATATACTACTTGAAAGGGAGATAATCCTAAGGAACGTTGATATGTGGTATTATACCAGTATCCTGTCCATAGAATCCATTTCATCCATTCCCTTGGTCGCTCACCACAAAAGAAGCATAGATAAATCTCCACTGTTCGGTTAACTACCTCGGTCCAACCATCCGTCTGAGGATGATAAGCAGTGCTTCTGTTTAACGAGGGAAAACCACGCAATCTTACAACTTCTTTCACAAACAGTTCTGCAACCATCTTGGAATCAAAAGGGTGCTTAAGGCCTAGAAAGTGGGCATACTTACTAAAATGATCCACCACCACAAAAATCACCTCATATCCACCGGATTTGGGTAATCCTTATATGAAGTCCATAAAGATGTCTTCCCACACTCTACTTGGTATCTCCAATGGAGTTAATAAGCCTGCCGGTGAGAGTGCTAAGGTTTTGTTTCGTTGACATGTGGCACACTTTTCACAATATATCTGTATGTCAGCTTTCATGCCCACCCAAAATAGCTCTCCTGTTAGTCGTTATACGTTCTTAAGAACCTGGAATGTCCTCCAAGTACAGAATCATGGTACGTGTGCATAATAGTAAGAATCAAAGAAGATTTCTTTGCAATCACTATTCTTCCCTTGTATCGAAGCAGGTCTTGTTACCAAGTATAATTCGTCACTTCTTCACCTCTCTACAGCTTACTAATGATCTCTTTCAAAAACTCGTCTTCCTTCATTTTCTGTCTTACTACCCTTAGGTCAACCAATGTAGGGGTCATTAATTGGTTGAGATGCACCGTAGAAGGTACTCAAGATACGACATTGGCTGCTTTGTTCTCTAGGCTGGGCTTATAAACCACCTCAAATGAATAACCGAGCAACTTTGCAATCCATTTTTGGTACTGCAGTTGGATTACCCTCTGTTCTAGTAAAAACTTGAGAGAACGTTGATCAGTTTTGACTAAGAATGTCCGGACTAAGAGGTAGAGTCTCCATCGTTGCACTGCCAACACGACTGCCATTAACTCTCTTTCGTAAACTGGTCGGGCACGGTCTCTCATAGCTAAAGTGTGGCTGTAAAAGGCAATCAGCCTTTTATTCTGCATTAGGACAACTCCCACCCTATAACCAGATGCATCAGTCTCCACTTCAAATGGTGCATTGAAGTCTGGAAGTGCTAGAATAGACAGAGTCATAATTGCTTGTTGCAACCTTTCAAACGCCTCTTGCTTCCTGATTCCATTTAAAAGACCCGGACTTCAATAATTGAGTTAAAGGAGCTGCAATGGATCCATAGTGCTGCACAAATCGACAGTAGTATCCAGCTAATTCCAGAAATCCTCTCACTTCACGCACATTTGTAGGGATCGGCCATTGTTTGATTGATCTGATCTTCTCGGGATCTACCTCCACCCCATTTCCAGACAACACATGACCCAAATATTCAAGTTTAGTGGCAGCGAAACTACACTTTTTCTTATTAGCAAACAGTTTATGACTCCTCAATACCTCCAAAACCAATTCTATGTGTTGACAGTGCTCTTCCAATCCTCTACTGTACATCAAAATATCATAAAAAAAGACCAAGACAAACTTCCACAAGTATGCTCTAAATATGTTATTCATTAAGGACTGAAATGTTGTAGGGGCATTTGTGAGTCCAAACGGCATTACTAGGAATTCAAAATGCCCTTCATGAGTTCTAAAGGCTGTTTTTTCTATGTCATGACTGCACATCCTTATTTAGTGATAACCATCATTTAAGTCAATTTTAGAGAATAAGTTTTGCACCATTTAATTCATCAAACAATTCTTCAACAATAGGGATTGGGAACTTATTTGGAATGGTGACGTTGTTGAGCGCTTGGTAGTCCACGCAAAATCGCCAACTTCCATCATTTTTCTTCACCAATAGGACTGGACTTGAATATGGGCTGGTACTGGGGCGGATAATATCGGATGAGAGCATTTCATCGACTAACTTCTCTATTTCTTCCTTCTGTTGAAAGGCATACCTATATGGTCTGATGTTGATTGGATCAGTGCTCCCTTGAACTTCAAAACCGAAAAGAAAGGACTCGCCCACTCCGTGGGCTCCCTAACTAGGGACATAAGATAGGGCTCAGTCTAAATCATTTGCCAAAAGAGCATCTTCTGATCCTGGGATCTCACCCTTCGTCGATCGGCTTCTAACCTTTGAGCAAGAAGAGTGATTTCATTAGCGAACTAGAAAGATTCATAGAACGCGCTTTCTTCCTTTTTTTATGGTTTGTACGTCTCAGTTCTTCTCACTTTTGGGAGACAATCCTTTACCTTGATAAAGGCCATAATAAAGAGAGATCTAACCACCCACGGACCACTTCTTCAAAGAAAAAGAAGAGAAACTGTCTACAGCTCCTAATTCGACCAAAACCGATCGATAAGGAGCATTGTCTTCAAGTTATAGCTTGAGGTTGCCCATCTACCTTCCCCATGTCAATCTTCCTACACGGTATGGCACCTAGCACTCGGAAACATTAGTCAATCATTCTTTGACCCTTCTTCATTGATTGTGTACTGATCAAAAGAGATTGAACTCTGAAGATCTACCCTAACCCATCTTTAGATATTATGTCATCGAAAGGGATCATTCAAGATGGGTTTCAGGAATGGTGACTCAACTGACTCCTTCTCCGTCTTTTCCCTATATGGCTCCCTCGTAAGTAAAGTAAAGTCGTCTTAGCCTCAATGAACAAGAACTCGAGCCGCCTTTTCGTAGAAAAAGTCGATGTTGAAACCATCAGATAGTTTATTGAGGAAGGAGAGAGCAAGGGCAAGATTTTTGACTTGATATCAGAAAGGAGAGGGATCAAGATCATTGAGGAGGAAGATATAAGTCAATAAGAAAGCTCTGAGAAGTTTAGTATGAAGTTCTCCCTTTCTCCTTCTTCCTCGCTCACGTAGTGGTAAGGAGGCTCGAAGAGAGGAGTCATCTCAGCTACCAGATTGAGATTCTTTCTTCCCCTTGGTGAAGTACCTACTACGAGGAATGAGCTCTGGTATTTTCTCTACCCTGATTTTCTCATTTTCTCAACTCGATGCTTGTACCATCCTATTGGTCAAAGATAGAGAATAGTACTCCACCTTGTGCGCTAACTTTCAAGGTCAGATAGGGGTTAAAGAAGTCAAGGAAAGAATTCCTCTTAGTAGTGATTTCGTCAAGATATCGAGTAGAAAAGATAGATCGATCATAGGCATGCCTTTACGGCGAGAAAGAAAGAGTATAAAGATAGGTTTTCAATCAATTAAGCAAAGGATCAACTCAAATTTCATTGAGCAGTTCTTTCCGCTCCATGGGCTGACTTTGGGCCTCCTACGCTTAAGATGGGACCGACAAGACCAGAGCAATATTCTTCTCAACAATATCCCTCACCGTGCGGTGCAAATCTTCTTTCATCCTTGCACGACTGGTAAGTTGCTTCAGTTCTCCCCTCTCCTTTCAGCGAGCTATTTCATAACCTTCAGATGGAGTGGGCTTAACATTTTTTAGTGGAAAGATGAATCGAAAATCTGAGATAATTTAGGCTTCGGACAGGAGCGCAAATAGACATAGGAGTCCTTGGAAGCTTTGCGACTGTATATAATAGACAAAGAAAAGATCCTTCTATGGTGCGAAGCTTTGCGACTGAAAGTTCGCCTTTTACTAAGACAAAAGAAAAAAGAAAGACAACTCATATAAGTGAAATAAGATAGTCTTTCGGTAAAATCACTTTGCAACCCACTCCGCGATGCCCAAAGACAAGTTCGAAGGACTATCCATTAGGGGATTTGAAAAACGACCTACAGCAAGGTCTTGAACCTACGACATTTTTATGATTTGTATTACTATTCAAAACATTGGAAAGGAATGAGACCAATATTTTTTTTTTAACTATTAATACCTACTGAAAGGTTTCTATGATTGACTTTACAAACCTACTTGTTATGATTTTATGATTGACTTTGCGTGAGGGAAAGAAATGAAAAGAGTATCCAGCTGTCCATAACCTTTTTAAAAGACTCTTATAATCATTCAAACCATTTTCTGATAGTCAAAAATTATGTCAAAGAAAGACAACTCCTTCTACGTGCAATCAATGAACAAAGACTATTACAAAACATTAATATCGGAGGCAGAAGACTTAAAACAAAAGTCAGATAAAAGCTGGAGGCTGGGTGTAATGTCCTGTTTTCTTACTCGATTTGACGATATTGATTTATTGTGGTTTTGAGGAATCTGATGTAATTCAAGTTGAAATGTTTTTTCTCAAAAGAAATCCATGCCTTTATCTTTCTTGAGAATGGATATTTATTGAACATGTTAGTTACAAGGCAGTTGGTTAGCTCTAACTAACCTTTTATAGTTTAAGGATGATAACAAAATAACAGCCTAACCAAACTAACAGCCTAAACATCAAAATCTTTTGATTTAGCTGTTTTCGACAGCTAAATCAGAGGCAACAACTAATTAATAGTTGCCTGTTTTATTATTACATCAAAATCTTTCTTATGTTATTTCTTTGAATTTCAAGATATTTTCATTGGGAATAGTTAGTTCAATAGCTCGCTGAGCACCACTAGGAATTCAATTTTGATTCTGAGTAACTCGGGAAAGAGATCATACGAAGTCGAATGAATAAGGCTAACGTCCAGAGGCTCAAGAAGGAATATTGGTTGCCATGACCTATACTCACTGTTGAAATTTATGTCCTAAAACTCGTAGTTTGTATTCAAAATTCTATTAAATAAAATCGTCTTGATACTATAATCTGAAAGTCAATAAACTAATGTTCCGAGGCTATAATGTAAACTTGAACTTTATGTACAGACATAAAAGTGGATCGAGTTTGAGTCATAGCCTAAATGGTCTATAGTATATGGATAAGGTTGGACGCCTTGTTCGAGAGATACTATTGATACGGCCTACTTTGTAGTTAGTATAAACGATGTGATCCTAAATCGTTCATGTAGAGACATGGAAGTAGGGGCATCCTATGTAAAGAG
>JBBPDI010099136.1:0-10914 GCA_037974545.1 Cucumis variabilis | reverse complement strand
TTGATTCAACATTAAAATCTTAATCTTTAGCTATTTAGTATTTGTGTTTTGTTGGATTTGAATTTTTTCTTATTTTGAATTTGTGTCTAGTTTCCCTAGCCTATAGTAGAAAATAAATTTGAAACCGTCTTCTTGACTCATAGTTTTATACTTTGTTTAATCTCTATTTGGTATGATTCATTTATTGTTAATTTCTTTTCACTCCATCTTCTCAGGTTTTCCTCAATTAAACCTTCAAGATGAGGGCAAAGATGATAAACCTTACTGGACTTTCTCTCATTTAATTTTTTGAAAATTTTGATGAGATATGAGATTAGTTTGTTGTTAATTGTTCTATGATTATGTGGTTTTGATCTTAATTATTTTTGTCGATGGTGGAGATTAGAGATGGTTGTGTTATGAAGAAGATAATGGAAGAATTTCTGATATGGATTATGTGAGATTATTTTGAGTTTTATTTTGCATTTGTTGGAATGAAAAGAAAAATTACTCTGCCATCCATGCTTTTAATGTAATAAAAAATATGGATCATGTTCTATTTTATACTTTTATGAATTGTGAATCAAAAGATTTGAGGAAAATATGAGATGTTGAACAAATAATGAACGAATGTATGAAGTTTTTCAAATTGCGAAATTTCTTTTTGGTAGTTGATCTGAAAGAGATTGGATTTGAATTTTACAGGTGATATTGAGGATTTTTCCTTAGAATATTGAAAATCTTAAGGCTTGGTGGCTCCTCAGCTTTCATTGGCAAGATTCATTCTCACTTGCTTAAATCTTCCCATTAAATCACACCTTTGAATCATTGACTGTTTTTATAGTTAGAACATTGGTTAGCTCCTAGGTCAATTTGGTATGGAGTTTATTTGAGGTCTATCAATTTGTTTTAAATTTAAATTTGTTGAGATTATTAAAGTTGTTTTCATCCTTTGTTGTTTTAGTTGAGGTGTAGTACATTCACAATCAACAGGTTTCATGTGCATTTTTTTCTTGTTGGTTGATTTAGTTTATTGGTGTTTGGCTTGGTTTTTGGGGATATAAGTTGCCATTTGTTTAGGATATTAATTTTGTCCTTATATTAAACATATGTCACTTGATAATCTCTTAAATGAGTTTACTTAAGAGGAATGAGCAATTTTTGGTGCATACATTTGTCTTTCATGGAGGAGAAAGGATCTCTTAATGTTGTTTTGAAATTGCTAGAATTTGATGACTACGTATTTTGTGTGGAAAATCAATAGATTGCTTAATCCCCACTTGTTATTAGTGGTCATAATCATATTAGCTTATTACTCGTCACGCTTAACCTCTTCGGATTTCAAATAGAAGCTTGAAAATTTTGTAGTGGTATTTTTACTCACATTATTTGTGTCCTACTAGTGATTTCTACTTTATGAAGCTACTCCAAAATTAATTTGATCTAATCATGTAATGTTGCACAATTTATTAAGCTTGTTCAGTGAACTTTGAATTCTTGGACATCCTAGCTTCTTTGCTCCACTCCTTATTGATGGTTTAATTTTTTTTCTAATTGTATAGATTGAGGTGTAAAAATGAAAGTTTTTAACATCAGGAGATTGAGGAGTAAAAATGAGAGTTTTTAACGTCAGGTGGTAATAGGTAAGTGCTTCTTATTTTTCTTTAATTAGAAGAACTATTGGATCAAACTTTTCACCTTTAGGAGGAATGTAATTTTGATTAGCTAATAAAATTTCGCTTTTCTTCTTCTTCCTTGGATGCATGTACATGAATGCAATTGACTCCTTTTTGGACTCCTTTGAATACACCGGCCTAATCTTAACTTTCATTCTCAAAGGAAGCATCCCTTTTCATTATTACTGTCATGTACCTCATCAGAAGATATATGTAGTTCTCAATTAAAATGGAGCATCAATTGAATACCTGGAGCATCAATTGAATACCTTTTATTCAGTAGTTTGACAAATGAGTATGAGCATGATATTATGTACCTTTTCTATGGTCTATCACACTTGTAAAAGTGACACTTGCACTTACTCTGCCTTGTTATTTTTATAATCATGAATTTGCTGGAAACTGAATTATTTAAAGATTTTGGAATGTTTTATGGTAATCAGTAATCACCATAATAGTTGGTTAAACATCATTGCTTGAAAGAACATTAAAATAAAAGTTTGGTTGCTCTTACAAGGGCAATGTGAAATATCATATGAAGTCTCCTGACTTGACTCTTAATTATAATCACTGCTGAAACAATTTTGGTGGGTAGATTATGATGTCTTCTAAATAGAAAAAGAAAAAAAAAATGTACCTACTGTTTACTAAGTTCAATTATTCTTTTATTCGATCCTCATTTAATGTCGGGATCATAAACTACTATGTTGCTTGTTTGGTGGGTTGGTTGATATTCCAAACTTTGTTTTCCATTTACAGTTTGGAATGTTAATACTTTGGTTGATTTGTTTTTTCTTAATATCTTTTTGTGTAGATGGGTTACTGCATATCTTTTTGGGTAGATGGGTTATCGCATATCTACACAAACAAAGGTAATACCATCAACTTTGTTTCCTATATCTTTTTGTGTATATGGGGTTACTGCATATCCACCAAAATAGTTAATTTCCACTGTGCTATCCATTGTTTTTTTCTCACTAGACAGGGTTTCCACCTATTATAGTTCTATCTCTTATTATTGAATAATCACTTCATTGTCTACTATCGTGCTTAATTTAAATGAAAGTTTGTTCACAATTGCGATAGGTCCTATTATTTTGCTTAATTTCCAGTCTTAATTTGTTTAATTTTAATCCAAATCTGATGATTTTGGATGTGATTTTAATGGAACGCATAACAATAGGCAGTCAAGTGAAATTTTTCATTATTTGAAATGAATCGATGGTGTGAAATTGGCCTGTGCTTACTGATTTAATGCTATGTTTATGAAAAATGTAGGGAGTAAAGAGGTTTTGGCGATCTCGAAGACGATGAGGACGACTTCTTTAGCTCCAAAAAGGTATTTCTACCATATATTGATCTTATTGAAAATTTATTTTTTAAGAGACTGGAGGATACGGGTTTAGGTATTGAAATTTTATTTTTTAACTTGTGGTATTCTTCCTTGCGAAGTGTGTGTAGTATGTAAGGATGCAAGTACCCATATTGGCATCAATATATGCTTATTCCTTACCATGTTTCAATTTGTTTTGCTTCAATTTTCACACTTAATTTTACCAATACTTGCAGCTTTCTGTTACATATACTTGGCTAATCGATTTAGTTTCAAAATATTTTATCTTTTACTTGAATTATATGATAGTGTTTAGAAACATTTTTATTCCACATTTTTTTCGAAAGCTGCTTTGTTAAAATTCTAAAGATTAAATGGTTGATTTAGATATTGTTTGTAGAATGATTGAAGTCATATCGGGTTGAAAGCTAAGCGATTGTGTAGATAGCCAAGCGATCGTTGAAGGTTGAATACTGCAAAGACATTTAGGATTTCTCTTCTTTAATCTTGTATTAGGATCTTGTTTCATGTATTGTTGTAGAATGTATATATAAACACAACATTAAGATTTCATTTTGTATTATGTAAAAAAGATATTATAGTTTATAAAATAATATTAATTTTATTTATTTGTTGGCGTAAGAATTTTTTTTTATCTACACCGATTCATAAAGTCAATTTTTAACTATTTGTCGAAATTAAAAACATGGACAGTAATACAACGATTTAATAAAAATAAATTTATAAAAATGGATCAAGAAACAAGACTTAAACTGACATTGTTGGGCTCTTTAATGTTGGTTTAAAACCGGCATCAAAGGCTAACCGACATTAAAAATCTTCAATAACACCATTAAAGATTAAAAATCTTCAATAACACCATTAAAGATGTCAGTTTAAAAACGACATTGAAGGCCTTTGATGTTGGTCTAAAATCGATATTAAAGAGGCCTTTAATGTCGTTTCTAAACCGACATTAAAGCCAAACCGACATTGAAGGCCTTTAATAACTTTAGCATAAATGTTGGTTTAAAAATGAGATTAAAGGGCCTTTAATAACGTTAGCATAGATGTCGGTTGCAAACTGACATTAAAGACCTTTAATGTCATTTTAAAACCAACATTGAAGGACCAGATTTCTTGTAGTGCTTGATTAGAATAATGCGTATCAAATTAGAATTACAAGCTAACCTAACCTATTGCTTCTAACCAAATCTTATCTGGCAGAAGTCAAAGATTCGAAGAAAAGCATATGTTATATATTTCCATGCGTCCGACATATAACAAATATTCATTCAAGAACAAAATTAAACCAAATATTACATAAAAATAAATTAATGTTCTCCTAAATTCATAGAAATAAGGGAAGAATCTAAAAAACTCAAGTTGGAAAGTGTTACCTTAGCCACTCATTCATATGTTGGATGATGAAGGATTTGGCTGGATAAAAACAAACTATAAAAGTGCTTAAAAAATAAGGAGAAAACATATTAGAAAAGACTAGAATGAGAGTTAAGGCTCGGCCAGCAGCGAAAACAGTTATATATAAAATTGTCGTGGTCCCCAAGGGGAGCGTTGCGGTGCTCAATGCTAAGTACACGGGATATTTGCTTTAAAACTTCAGAGCGTCGCGATGCTTGACCATTTAGCTTCGAAATGACATAATCACCACATTCTACCTTCAAATTGCTAAACAACTATAAAAATATCCAATCAAGATTGTAAAATTATAAAATGAGCTTGAATTAAGAGGAATTAGATAGCATATTTCATAATGATTTAACTAAATCACGCATTAAGAATAGGTCTTAGTAGCAAGTTAGTTAAGATTTCCTTAAATCTCCACCTAAAAACACGGTGTGCAAATTTGTGGGTGTGTCTTGACTCCCAAGCTTTTGATGTTGTCACTCTCTTTCGGGTTCGAGGAACCCGTGAAGACATTTGGGGAACTTTGTTCAAGTGACTATCTTTGTCAACATATCAACTGTGTTTTCACTGGTATGAACTTTGAGCACTTCTACTTTCTGTTTTTCAATTTGTTCTCTGGTGAAGTGAAATTTCATATCTATGTGCTTAGTTCTACTGTGATACTGTTGGTTCTTGGACAAATTAATGGTGTTTTGGTTATCACAGTAGGTCTTTACAATTTTTTGTGATATGTCAAAGTCCTTCAGTAGTCCTTTTAGCCAAATAACTTCCTTAATAGCTTCTGAAAGAGCTATATATTCAGCTTTAGTAGAAGATAGGGCCACCACAGATTGTATTGAAGCTTTCTTGCTTAAAAGGTTGCCTCTACTTAGGAAACAATATCCTGCTAATGACCTTTTCTTGTCCAAATTCCATACATAGACAAAGTGTACAAAATCATACAGCTTAAAGAGTTCTTCAGGACATATTTTATGGATCATTTGAGCATTCATAGATCCCTTTAGGTACCTAAGGACCCATTTGACCGCTTTCCAATGTCTTTTATCTAGGTTAGCCATGTACCTACTAATCAAACTAGATGAATAAAATAGATCATGCCTAGTAGAAATCATTAAGTACAGTATACTCCCTACCACTTATGACTAGGGGATGTTTTCCATGTACTTAACATGGTTGGGATCTTCTAGGTTTGGAGAGTTAGCAGTTGATAGTTTGAAGTGTTGTGCAAGAGGAATTACTACTTGCTTAGAATCTAACATATTAATCCTTTTAAGAAACTTATACCAGTAGTTACTTTGGTTTATTGTCAAAATCCTCTTTGTTCTTTCTCTTGTGATGTTTATGCCTAGAATTCTCTTACATTCTCTAAGTTCCTTCATATCAAATTCTTCCTTCATGGTTGTCTTTACTCTTGTAATATCAAATTTAGATTTTTCAGCAAGTAACATATCATTTACATACAAGAGTAAATAAACCTTAGAAGAATAGACTGAATTAAATGCACAACTATCATATGAACTTTTATTAAAATCAAGTTTAGAGATGAAATCGCCAAACCTTTTGTCCCAACACCTTGGTGATTGTTTTAGACCATAGATAGATTTTTTAAGATAACATACCTGGTTTTCTTTACCTTTTGCAATGTATCCTTGTGGTTTGTTTTTTATGTATATGTCTTCTGTCAAATCACCATGTAAGCTAGAATGTTGTTTTAACATCAAGTTGCTCAAATTCTAAGTCTTCTTGAACAACTAATGAAAAAAATCATTCTTATGGAGGTTTGTTTAACAATCAGTGAAAAAATTTCATTGTAGTCAATTCCCTCCCTTTGTGTAAAGCCTTTGGCAACAAGCCTAACTTTATATCTAGGAGGTTAAAGACTGGGAACTCCTTCTTTAAGTTTATAAATCCATTTGCAATGTATGGTCTTACACAATTTCTAGGTAGCGTTACTAAAGTCCATATATTATTGATAGTGAGAGATTCCATTTCATCATGTATGACATTTATCCAATGTCTAGCATTAGGGCAGCTCACTGCCTTATCAAATGTTTTTGGTTCATCATCATTTAGATGATTCATATCATCTAGAGCAAAACATACAAAATCTTCCTCACTGTATCTAAAAGGAAGAATAATAGTTCTTTTTTGTCTATCTCTAGCCAAAAAATAGTTTAACAAGTCTTCTTTTTCTTGAGATCCATTTTCTCCTTCTTCTAGAGTAGGTAGTAGAGAACTATTTGATACTGTTTCTTCCTCAATAGTACTAGGAAGTTCATTCGATTCATAGTTGGTGGGTGCTCCACCTTAATCTCATTTGGTTTATAATTTGAATCAAATGTTTCACTAGGTTTATTAAGCATAAACATAATATCTTCCTTAAAGACGACATCTCTATTAGTTATACATCTTTTTTCTATAGGATGCCACATTCTAAAACCTTTAACTCTCTCTGTAAAACCTAGGAACATGCATTTAATAGCTATAGGTTTTAATTTCCCATGACTTTGATGGACAAAAAATTAAACCCTATAAAACAAAAATTCTAAGGTTTTGTATAGTAGGAGGATGTTTAGACAATTTTTCTTTAGAAAGTTTGTAGAGTGATGAGGGCACCTATTAAAAGTGTAAACAGTATAGGAAGCAACTTTTGCTCAAAATTTTTCTGGAATTAAACCATTAGACATTTGACATCTAACTTTATCCATTACGATTTTATTTAATCTTTCAGCAACACCATTTTGTTGGGGGGTATATCTAATAGTCATTCGTCTTATTATTCCATGTTCTTTGCAAGAATTATTAAAATACTTACTACAAAATTCTAAACCATTATCAGTCTTAGGCATTTAATTTGTTTAGAAGTTTGTTTTTCCACCATCATTTTTTATTCTTTAAACTTTCCTAGAGTTTGGTCTTTAGATTTTAAGAAATAAACTCATCTCTTTCTAGAACAATCGTTTGTAAAGGTTAGAAAATACCTGGAATTATTTAAAGATGTTGTTTGTGAGGGTCCCCATTGGTCAGAATGAATGTAGTCTTGCATATCTTTGGTGTTGTGATCAGCCTCATGAAAATTTTGTCTTGTGAACTTTCTAACTATACAATGCTCAAAGAAAGAGATCTTTTCAACCACTCCTTTAGGAAGAATCCCCTGTTCTGACAATATTTTCAATCATTTTCCATTTATATGGAAAAGTCTTCTATGCCATAAATCACCTTCAGTTAGTTTATCATTAGAAACAATTAGGACAACATGGTTCATGGACACTTCTTTGATAAGAAAGAGTCTTGATTTTTATACCAACGTAACAAGAACGATCTTTGAGTCTTTTAATATTTGAAACCTTCCTGCAGAACCTTTGTATTCATAGCCTATGGAGTGTAGTATACGAAGGAAAATTAGATTTCTTTTCAAGGATGGAACATGCCTCACATTCCTAAGAAATGTTCGTGTCCCATCTTTGAATTTAAGAGTAACAGATCAAATGCCTACAGTCTTGCAAGCATTGTCATTTCCCATGTATACTGGGCCTTCATCCCAAACTTTGTATGTTGTAAACCATCCCTTTAATGGTGTCGTATGGAAAGAACACCCTGAAACAAGAACCCAATCATGAGTTTCTTTATTACCTTCTGTTTTAATTGACTTTTATGAGATAGTTAAGGCATTTGAATAGTTTCTTTATTACCTTATGTTTGAATTGAATTTTATGAGCTTGATCTACTATTGATGCTTTTGCCTTAGGTTCTTCTTGTTTTTCTGTTTGCTTCTTTTGATTTTGTTTTTTCTTTAGAAAGAAACAATCTTGTCTGAGGATTCCCTTTTTGTGACAAAATGTGCATTTAATTTTTTTATTTATTCTTCTGATTCTTTGATTCTTTTGAGTTGCTTTTGCTTTTATCTTTTTTAAAATAGTCCTTCACCATTTGTTTGATCTCTTCTTTGTGAATTTAACTCTAGTTCTCTGGTTTTTATTGTTGAAATGACATCATTTGTGATGATTTTTTGTCTTCCATATTTGAGAGCAATCGTGACTTCTTTATATGGTTTTGGAAGTGAGTTAAGTAAAATGAATGATTCATTTCATCACTAATCTTGTCTCCCAATTCCTTGAAATCTGAAGACAACTTCTTGAATTCTCCATGATTCTCTGTCAGTGATTTGTTAACATCCATCTTGAAAGTAAAGAACCTCTTCCTCACGTATGTACAGTTAGATAGATCTTTGGATTGATAGATTTCATCCACTTTTGTCCACATTCCATAAGTTGTTTCTTCACCAATGACTTGCTTAAGAATATTGTCACTTAGGTTTAGAACTATGACACCATAGGCTATATTTTTCATAATTTCTTTGTCTTCTTGAATCATTGATTTAGGTAACTTTTCTTAATTCGTAAGAGCTTTCAATGCCTTTTGCTAGCCAACTAAGGCTTTGATCTTTGCTTACCATAAGGTAAAATCTCCCTTACCATCAAACTTCTCGATATCATACCTTCCTACTGCCAACTTGAGTTTCTTGAAATCAGGAATTTGATTCTTGGAGCTTTCTTGAGTTTCTCTGCAGGTTCTGATACCAATTTATGTTGCAGCTTCCACATGTTATGGTTAAGAAAAAGCCACACTTTGTATATAATAGTAGAGTTCTCTCTTTCCTTTTTGCCTTTACCTTTCACTTCTTTTACTTTCCACTGAATGGTGTTAATAGAGAAATAAGAAAGAATCTTCAAGCTTTTCTTCTTTGATTTCTTCTTGATGTTCTGTGTTTCTTTATGGGTTTTTATTTGCTGGTTTCTTTGGTGAGATGATGAAGATGAAAAGAGGAAGAAGGAGAGAAGATACACACAGGATTTTAAAGTGGTTCGGTAAAATTACCTATGTCCACTATGCTTTGGGAGCAAGATTGTTATTCAGTCTGTTTTCTTCAATAAAAGATACAAGGTATTTATATCTTCTATCCTTAAATACTAGGAAAGTCTCTAGTTAAAGAAAAACTAAAAAAAAGTTATAACTAAAAAATTTTAGATTTCTTTTAGATAAACTATTTTAATTTAGATTTCCACATTAAACAAAAGCATTCAAATTCAAGGTAATGGTGCTTGGGCTGTAATCAGAAAAAAGCTTTGAGCGGCTGGACCATAATCCAGCAAGAGTGCATATGTCTTCCCAAATAATATTGAAAAGCGTTGCTTGCTTGTCTCCAAAGGTTCTGTTTCTCTCCAACCATATATATGGGCCACAGAGTTGCTGAAACAGCATTGAAGATCATAGTGCCTTTAATTACTTTTTGATTGATAGAGCATAGATCTTTACAGAGCGTTGTAACGTCTTGATGATTGTCATTCCGCATAACTGACAAGCCAACTTTTCCCATATTTTCTTAGTAGTGGGGCAATATATGAACAAGTGATGAATTACCTTTCCCATGTTCTTTGCATAAGGAGCACCAATTTAGGCTAAGGTGAGCTTTCGGCATCTTTTTCTGAAGGGGTTATTAATACATCGGTGAATGAGAGATCATATGAAGAATCTGCATTTTTGGGGGCACTTTGGATTTCAGCATGTTCTGATATAGTTTGGGCTCAAAGAGGGGATCATCTATATCATCTGATGTGTGAATGGGCGCCTTTATTGATGAAACGCTAAAAATTCTATCGTTTCTTAGCTTCCAGAATGGTTTGATCCGGCCCTATGTTTTCGCTTGAGACAGCGAGATGTTGCTTCGTGGTATTCCAAAGCAAGATTTCTCTATCACGCAGTGGTTTTCTAGGCTGAAAATCCCCATCACAGCAATGTTCTAATTCTAGGTGTCTTTAATAGATCCATTTGTGATTTTTGAGAAAGCAAAAATTTTTGCCATGTGTGGAAAGCGGGTTGTTTTCATTCCAATCATGGCCCTTTGTGATGGATCTCCAAGGGACTTTCATGCTACTATATTTCCCAGCAGTTCGAATTTCACTGCTAAAATATTGGTTGTATTTGGCCGAAATCATCTTTTTCGAAAGGGCATTAGACTCAGCACATAAACGCCAAAGCCTGGAGAAATTTGTATCTGCCAATTTTGTAATACCCAGCCACCTTTGTCTTTAGCCCTAATTAACTCTCTAAATATTTACAAAATGTAGAAATTAAGAAAATAAAATTGAACATTTAAATGTAAAAAGACTAAGATGGAACCAGAGTAAATTAATATTTTAACTTCATTTGAATCTCTGATTGGAGTGGGTTGTATTGTACCAAAGATAACTCTTGGGACATTCACGAAATTATTACTAAGGTTAAATTTCTATGTATAATTCTGCAGTTTATTATATATAATTTGGGTCACCATCTTCTTAGTTTAAACTCTTAACCCTATTTGACCAAAATTTTGAGTATATTATAAAAAGAGGAGTCCGCTAGATGGATCTTCACGATCTCAAACTAATTTGTCTAATATAATGAAGTTGTCTTCTTCATTAGTGGCTAAGATTTGTGTGTTTGCTTCTTTACTAT
>JBBPDI010099123.1:0-10915 GCA_037974545.1 Cucumis variabilis | reverse complement strand
CCTCACTCACATGCATCCTAGGAAAATTCCCAGGAGGTCACCCAACATAGAATTACTCCAAGCTAAGCACACTTAACCTTGAAGTTCCTATGATCGAGCCACCCAAAAGGAAGGTGCACCTTGTTGGTATAGATATTAACTTTAATTCATTGAAGTCTGTCTTAACATTACTTTCATGTTCTCAGGATCCTTCTCATTCAGATGTGGTACTGGTTCATTCATGTTTTTTTCCTAATCTTGGGCGTTACTTGCCCACTAGCTTTCGCTTGGTTCGTCCTCGAACCACATCTTACTGGGAGAGGTTCCTCTCTGATACCATTTGTAACGCCCAAAGCCCAGAATTCAGACCAGGATTTGGAATTTGGATCTCCGACATTTCCCTGCAACCTCATCATCCTTACTTTCCTTAAAGGAATATTAGAGTAAAAGTTATCCCCACAAACCAACACAAATCGTTTCAGCATGCTTTGTCCTCACTCACATGCATCCTAGAAAAATTCTTAGGAGATCACCCAACATAGAATTACTCCAAGCTAAGCACACTTAACTTTGAAGTTCCTATGATCGAGCCACCGAAAAGAAAGATGCACCTTGTTGGTATAGGTATTAACTTTTAATTCATTTAAGTCTTTCTTAACATTACTTTCATGTCCTCAAGATCCTTCTGATTTAGATGTGATACCGATTCATTCATGTCTCCCTCCTAATCTCGGGCATTACAATGTTTCTGTATTATTTCCAATGTACTGGTACTTTTAGTTCCAAATTAACTTGAGTTAAGGTATTTGTTAAATTTTTCGCTGTGTAGGGTTCTTATCCTTTCAATTCCAATAGATGTTGATGACGATGCAATCATCGCACTAGTCTATATATGGGAATGATTCATGTTGAAGGCTAATATGTGTTTATGATTTCTTAAATGAGGCATTGTGCCTGTGTTTATGAAATGAAAATGTTTTATGTATTATATTCTCCAAAGGTTTTTTTAAAACTATCACACACTAAGTATTTGACTCACGTGTTAAGTTCCTTTTCCTCAGGTGATAGGTGTTGAGGTCAATTAAAGAAGGGTAAAGTGAGGAAGCAAGACATTTAAAGTTTGGAGGCCATTGAAGGCATTTAAGTTTAATTATTATCATTCTTGTATTAAGGATGTATGTAAAGAGTTAATTGTAGAAAGCATAGTTTAAGAAATAAGAAGTGTTTTGTGTTTTTGAAGTTGTGGTTTTGTTGCTTATATTAGGTTTTGAATCAAATAAATGTTTAAGTTCAAATATTCTAATCACGTCGTGTATTGCATAACATGTTTAAAGATACGTGTGGAGTGGGGCATGGCTGGTAACTTTCACGTAAACACTAGAATAGGCATGTACCCACTTCATATTCAACTTCAAAATTCAAGTATTCAACTAATGGATCCCCCTAACAGACATCAACATATAATTCACTTGTTGTTATAGAATGACAAAATGTATATGCCTAGTCAAGTTAATTTAATGTGAATTTAGAAATTTTACAAGCCCAAAAGTCTAAAGATTTCCTCTCCATCAACCCCTAAATATATTATGTGAATTTGAGCTACAACCAATAGAGAGAAAAACCTAGTTTGGGGCTCTTATTGTGTTCTGCCTCACATGATAAGGATGAGCGTGACAAATAATTAATTATGTGTCAAAGATTTTTACGCACGAGAGGACTACGTGATGAACGATTATTTAAGCTTTCTTCACCAAGAAGTAGTGATGTCATCCTTGTGTAGACAAGACGATGATTGATTTGACTTTGCCGTCTAATCCAAATTCTGAATGAGGAAGTGGCAAGAACATGTGGTGTTCTGTCATTGGACCAACTCTCATCGCTGGTAGAAGTAATCATTTTTTACATGGAAAACTTCCTCGAAAAATCTTATAAATAGGTGAAAACCGAGTCATTTTGAAGTTGTTGTTACCCTTAGCTCACTCGAGAAGGAATTGAGAGAAATTCCAATGTTTTAGAGATTCAGAACGAGCTTGAATCCAACAAGAATTGCAAGCAAGTGCAAGGAAGCTCGTGATCAAGAAGGTACCCGAGTGTCATTGTGATTGTGAGTATTTCTTCTTATAAAGTGCTTCCCAACATAAAAAGCATTTCTAAAATATGTTCAAATCCTTCCTATATTTCCTTTGAGACTATGAATGACATGATTTCTTTTATGTTTTCCAATTCTTAAAATGCATATGATTTATTAATGAATTGGGCTTATATACAAACTAGAATGATGTGTAATGGAGAAATGCATAAGATTTGGTATAAATCGTAATG
This sequence comes from Cucumis variabilis, assembly GCA_037974545.1. Lineage (NCBI taxonomy): Eukaryota > Viridiplantae > Streptophyta > Magnoliopsida > Cucurbitales > Cucurbitaceae > Cucumis > Cucumis variabilis. Next base: position 8,614 of record JBBPDI010099123.1, on the reverse strand, counting down.
ATGAAATGGGATGCTCTTTTTATCCTATGCGATGAGATGCCTTATCTTTGCTGTGTGATTTGGGATAAGATGCTCTATTCTTGTTGTGTGTTGTGGAATAAGATGTTCTATTCATGTTATGTAATCTTAAGTAAGATGCCTCATACTTGTTGTTTGATTTGGTATGAGATGCCTTTTGTTTGCTGTGTGATATGACATTGGAAGACGAATTATTAGGAGTGGAATTGATGGAACTTGCTAGATGCATTGAGTCTACGCCACATAGCTTCAACTTGACAAAAGAGTGTGGTAAACACTTGAGCTGAGAAAAGGGGTACAAAGGTGTAATTAAACCTGTAGACTGGTTCTGCGAGATGATTATGTTTTATGCATGATGCATGCCATGCGATATGAATTATGATGAAATGATTAAAGAAAAAAGGATTTTCGTATGAAATTATAGGTTGTGAAGGTTATTGATAAAATTGAGATGGTTTAATTAAACACAATGTTTTACTGATTAAATTGTATATTATTAACCTTATGATTTAACCAAATGATTATAACACATTAAGGAAACTTTGATTTATCAAAGGTGTCAGTAAAAGACTTCACTCACTAGAATTTTTTGTCTATTTCAAATGTTTTGTTTTAATTCCCCTTCCCATCCCTCTTAGGCAGTGAAGGACATCCAGTGTTAAGCTTGCACCCTTGAACGCTTATTGTACCATTCTTGAAATTCATCCTTTTGGTAGTGGCCACTATCAGACCGCATAACATGTAGAAGCGAGGCAAGAAGAGTATGAGTGTTGTGTTAAGTTGTATATGGTTCTTTTGAAAGAAACCTTTTATTAAGTATTGCATGTACTTTGTTATCTAAATTATCAATGAGGTCTTCTCATTTCATTTGACTTTATATTATGTGTTTAAGATTGTTAATGGCATTGAATTTCGCTTACTAGGCGTTCTGGGCATTGTCTCGCGGGAGACTCATATAGATTATCTAGGCGGTCATGTCTCCACTTGGTTGCATAGAGCCACTCTTGGAGCGGGGTATGACAACTTGGTATCAGAGCCAAATTCTTGGGAAATGTCTTGGTTAGAGTCATGCATATGGAGAGTTGTATGTTGGTATCAGGTAAGTAGCAATGGATGATCTTGATGGAAACGGTAAACATGTGCAGTGGAATAAGGATAAACCTTTACTCTAATTGCAACCAAACAAATTTAGTAATCAACATGCATAACAACCGTAATTGAAACAAAGATAGAGTTAAAAGAAAAACTCACCTTTGATGTTTTTCTTTTCTTGTAATCTCTTCACAAACTCTTTACAATCTCGTTATGAACTCGAAGCCAGGACTACCACTAGTGTTAAACCGCTATTCTCCAGACTTGAAATTGAGTTGTGGGACTCAAAATGATGGAGAAAATAGAGAAAGATGGTACTTTTAGGAGGAACCTAACTTTTAGATTTTTTGTTGTTGAGAGTAAAAGAAGTTTATGGAATAATTTGTAATTCTCAATTACAAAAATTGATCCTTGCATTTCTCAAACACAAGGGTTCTTTCATCTTTACAAAAGAAACTTTTATAAAGCAAACTACATCCAAGAGTTTTCCTATCTCATCACTTGACATTCTTAATGGGACAGGTGTCTTGCATGCAATAAGCCACTTGCATACCACATGCAAGTGATAAGTTTTTCAAATCTCAACAAGTGTTATTATTTAAATTAGTTTAAGGGCAATATGGTAATATAACATTTAAATCAAATTCAAAGTTTGACTTTTTCAAGTCCAAAGTCAAAATTTTGACCTTTTACCATTTTGTTCGTCTTAACTAATTTCAATCTCCCCAGCATAAATTCGCATTCATTTCTCTAAAATTCAAAACATATTTGAATATAAAGTCGATCAAAGTTTGCCTTTTCAAAGTCAAAAGTCAACATTTTGACTTCTCACAACTTTAACCATTTCTATCAATTTCGAGCTTTTGAATATGAATCTATATTCATATTTTTAATATTTAAATCATATTTAAATATAAAGCTCTATCTTAAGCTTATAACTGACGACTATATCAAATATATTCATCAATTTCTCTCTCTTTACCTATTTCGAACAATTTAAATTATTCCATCATAATGTTCTATGTTAATTCCTTGTGAGCTAGAGAGGGAACCTAATGGACCTATAGATCATGGACTCCAACGATATGAGATTAACAAGCTAAACTCTTTTACACCGAGTTAATCAATTTTCGTTAACTAACGGATCATTCCACTAAAGTCACGTAGTTACACTCCCCTCACTATAGATATCTTTGGGTCCATGTGATATAACCATGATAAGTATGCTAATCCTTCACAAGTTATTTGTAACCTCGGCTGGGTCAAAGTACCATTTTACCCTCGAGACTACATCTTGCTTCTTAGGTTCCACTGATCCATTATTGAACAATTGGTTTAAGGTCCAACCTATAAACTAAATCCCTCTTGAGTCAATGAGAGGGTGGGGCCCCTTGTTCAAATCTTGGATTCAGTCCTTAAGGGAACAAGCTATCTACTATCTCTAAAACAGATAGGAGTGAATTTTGTCTTGCACCCTGTGTCCCTAGCTATCCATCCAGTCTTACTCCTGAAATGGGAGGCTTATTGGGCCAGTGCCATTGAGCTACTCTCACCTATGCAGATCTAAGGATAATTCCATATAAAGAGAAGCTCAGAGTTAGCTCAAGATTAAGATTAAGTTACATTGGATATTTATAAAAAAATCAGTTTTATTAAAGTCAACGATGCTATAACCTAAAAGCGACTATTTCATGGTTTCAGTCTTATGTAATCTTTTTACGTAGGATGCCCCCACTTTCAGTCTCTACATGAAAGATTCAAGATCACATTGTTTGTACTAACTACAAAGCGGGTCGCATCCATAGTGTCCCCAAGATAAGGTACCCAATTGTATTCGTATATTATAAACTATTTAGGCTATATACTCGAATTTGATCCACGTTTATGTCTCTACATAAAGTTCAAGTTTACTCAATAATAGCCTCGGGTCCTTAGTTTATTGGCTTTAAGATTATAGTGTCAATAAAAACTTTATTGAATAGAATATGATTACAAACCCTGAGTTTTAGGACATAAATTCCAACAGAGATGATGGGGCAAATTGCATTGGATTACTTTCCTCAAAATTTAGATAAGAGGTTTAGTATCGAGAGGTCGAAGGCATTGATGATAGAAATTAGACATGCATAGTAGAAAACAGATCTAAAATTTACCCTAATTGCTAAGGTAAAAATGCACAAAACTAAACCACATGAATTAAGGTTTTTCAAGAAAATACATTTATAGCTTCTGAATCACTCGAATGTGTTTACACGACTTCATCGGACCACCACTAATAGTCACCTACTATCCTTCAAACTTAGAATCGGGAGAGAGAATTGAGAATCAAAAGGCAAAGAAAAGACAAAAAGTTTAAATCCTGGGCCAACTTTAAGCAATCTTCAGGTGAGATGGAAAGTAAAGAGAAAATCTAGGTTTGTGACAGATCGAGATGAAGAACAGAAAGGTTTTAGAGATGGGTCTCAGGCAATCTTGAGGTCATATCTGATCGAGATTGGAAGCAAGAAACGAAAGGTAAAGAGAACTCCGACCATCTTGAGGTTATATTCGATTAGGACTAAAAGTAGAAAAAGGAATTATAGGGTTCTCAAGCATGATTAAGGTGCTTGTCTAATTGAGAAAAGAGAAAATCTTGGTGGATCTCAATCGAGATCACTTAATGGACGTGCAACAGACAATTTTACAAAAAAATTTAATGGGTAAGGTTAGCGTTTGCAAACACAAAGAGTGTTTTTAAGGTCAGCTTACCCTCAATTCTCTCATTTTTCACCATTTTCACTCCAAGGGCAAGGTAGAGAGAAGTTGAGTTGATGAAATAGTTCAACATCCATGCTTTAGTTGTGGTGATTTTTGGAATTTTTAAGTAAGCTTTTTGGTATTTTCATAGGCAATGGAATTAAATGGATTATTTTACCATCGTGTTTTAAGTGAAGAGGAGATTAGAAAGATTTATAGACCAAGGATCTAAGGCTTGTATTAGTGAGTGTAAAATGAATTTATTAAGTGATTTCAAAGCATGTTCTTAAAGCTGATACTTAAAGTAATGTTTGAGCTAAATGTTGAGTTATTTAATTCATAAATGATTTCTGAAGCATGATTTTCTTCAAGGTATTTATCCAAGCATGTTTACTGTTGAATGTTTAAAGCTAAAGAGAAAATGAGTTTATTAAGGCATGGTTATGTTTAAAGGTTTGCTTTATGCAAAAGGATTCTTAAAAGGTTTGATGGCTATGTTTAAAGGTTTGCTTTATGGAAAAGGGTTTGAAGCATATGATTTTATTCATGTTTTATCAAATCCAAGATGTTTCAAATAGCTCTGAGCGGAGTAGAATAAGAGGAGACAAGGAATTTGAGGTAAGAACACTTATCTTTAGAGTCAGACCTAGGGACGCCTACCTCCTAAGAACAGGGATTGGAGATGCCCATCTCTGAAATTTGGAGTACGTATTAAGTTCACTCTACCACCTCCCAAAAGTAGATAATTGGTTACGAGTAGGAAAAATTGATTTAAGTTACTATTTCTTTGATGGTTTATCAAGTTAAAGTATTCATGTTCTTGTTTATTCTACGGTTTAAAAAGATTTATGATCAAATGTTTAAAAAAGATTTAAAGATTGTCTGAACAGTTTCGAGGAAGTCTTAGAGAAATGTGAAGAGATGCTTGGGGGTTTGGACTTAATAGTTTTGCATATGTATAGTGCAACTGCAATACGTCACTAAGTTAGGTCATTGTGTATAATGCGCTCACCACAACTTTTTGTATTAAGTGCTTTAATTCTAGACGATTAGTCATGGGTCATGATCATAGCATATGAGATACTTACTATGTACCTCTTAATCAGGTGATACATAAGTCCTCGTTTAGTACAAATTCTCCTACTACTTACCCAAGTGCAAGTGAAACAGTAGGTTTACCTGGGTGATCCAGGGTCAAACTCAAGAAATTGTTTACAAACGTTAGTTCTAGGGTTCACTTATCGTTCAAGTATTATGATAATTAATTTGATAGAATACAAAGAGAATTAAAGCTACTTGCTTACACCTAGAGACTCGTGCACAAAGAATAATATGTGGCAGTGAGAAGAGTGAACAAATAACTTGCGTTATAGAAGGCAGTGAAGGAAGGTCGCATGTTATCAGACGAATAAGCTTTATGACTACCTTAGTGCGATATAACTCACCTCGCTATCTTATGATTAAGGTGTGCTCCTCTTAGAGTCATTAAAGGCCATTGTTGGTCTCCTTTTAAGATCCAAATGAGTAAGACAAGCTAAGCGGTTTATATCTAGTAATACTTATTTATTCTAGTTAGAGTGCCTCACGTTTAAGGACAACAAACTCTCTGTGTCTATAGTTCACACTTGTTTGCCTTTCAGAATAAAATTGAAGGAAGCCCTCTTGTAAGGTTGAGAAAACTCTACCTTACATGTGTTAGCCACGTCTTTGCTACTTACCCTCTCGAGTAGTTGACGACATACACTATCCAAGTGTAGAATGTAGCTCAGCTAACACACTAAGCGGTATAAATAAATATTACTTATTGAGAACACATCATAAACCTAAACTACAAATAACACAAAGAAAGATGAATAGTAGAGGCATGAATGGATTGAAAAGTGTATAAAGATACATTGTATTAAAGAGTAATGAAGGCCTTTGGCCAGTGTACAATATAACTGAATACAATGTAAAGCAATAGTAAAATGAAAAGAGGAAGAAAGTGAAATACAAGTTAGGGGGAATGGGGGATGGACTCATCTCCTTCCAAATTCTAAGCCTTTATGTTACAATCTAGTCGGAGAAGATGGAGGAGTATTGTACACATGATGGTCAGGCTAATCCTTGCCATCAACTCTCTAGGTTTTGGTCCATGCAGACCCCGTTTTTGGTTTATTTGAACCTCTTGCCCATACAAGCATGTGTTCCTTGATGAAGGAGAAGACATTACATAGGCAACTTTTGGACATAAAACTTTTATTCTTCTGAGCATGTCATTGTCGCCCACCAAAAGATGTTTGTTGCGAGTCACATCATCTCTAACTCCTACTTTTTGTCCTATAGTGAACCTTTCTTACGTGATGACATGGTTCCTTGCCTAGAGATGTTAGTCATCAAATGAATTTCCATCGCATAGTTCTTACGCGAGATGTCTCCTTTGCTTCACTAGTTTCTTCCTTTCTATTCATCTTGTGTTTAGGCACGAAAACCACGTAAACCATGCGTAATGTTTATGCAAAGTGTATTTCTAAATTCTTATGTATTTACAACGTAAGTTACATATTCTGATAATCTTTTTATGTGTTTTGACATCATTCTTCTATATAAGAGGCTATAATAACGGGTATATCTATATGTTATCAAGAGACATGTCTTATTTTGAGCTGGGAGAAGTGTAACTTAACGATCAAGGAAGGAATTATGCTTGGGCATAAGATCTTCAGTGTGAGATTAGAAGTGAACCTCGCAAAGATTGATGTGGTAAGAAAGTTACCACTACCTTCTGATGTAAAACCATTGAGGAGCTTTCTAGGACATGCTGGATTTTACATAAGATTTATCGACGGTTTCTCCAAGATAGCAAAACCTCTAAGTAATCTCTTATGTGCATATCAACCCTATATTTTAAATAAAAATGCAACCAAGCATTTCAGACCTTAAAAGACGCACTGACCTCAATGCCTATCCTCATCACCTCTGATTGGTCACAGCCCTTTAAACTAATGTGTGACGCAAGTGATATAGGAGTAGGGCGATGTTGGGTCAAAAGAAAGATAAATTGATCCATCAAATTAATTCGAGCAAGACTCTGAATGAGGCTTAAGAGAATTACACTACAACTAAGAAGGAATTGTTGGCAGTAGTTTTTGTGATTGAAAATTTTAGTAGCTACATCATTGTCTCCAAGGTTATGATACACACTGATCATTATGCGATTAGATATTTGATGGCCAAGAAAGATGCCAAGTGGTATCGAGAACCAAGTGGCAGATCACTTGTCACGTTTTCATAACAAAATGTTTCAACAAGAGAAGAAAGAAAATGAAGATGGATTTCCTGATGAAAAACTTTTTTGAGTTGAAGTGAAGAAGCCCTGGTATGTAGACATAGTCAATTAAATTGTATGCAATACATGGCCGCAGGACTTTAACAGACAACAAACAAAAAAATTGTTTCATGAATCTCATTTCTACAGATGGGATGAGCTCTTTCTCTATAAATTAGGGCCAAATCACATATCAAGGCGGTCTGTACTTAAATATGAAACAACAGAAATTCTTGCCAAGTGTCATGGAGCACCATATGGAGGACTATTTAGCGAGCAAAAGACTACTGCAAAAGTTCTGCAAAGTGGGTACTTCTGGCCTACTTTATTTGAAGATGCATGAAATTTTGTTGTCAAATGTGACCGATGCAAAAGAACAAAAATCATTTCCCATCGTAACGAAATGTCCTAACAGCCCATCTTGGAAATTAAACTCTAAGATGTATGGAGAATTGATTTTATGGGGCAGTTTCCTCCATTTGGTGGCCATATATACATCTTGTTGGCCGTTGACTATGTATCCAAATGGGTTGAAGCCATCTCTTGTGCGAAGAATGATGCAGTCACAGTTAGTAAATTCTTGAAAAATAACAAATTCTCCCGAATGGAAATGGTAGACATGCACAGTAGAATTATGATCAAATTTTTACTCTAATTGTAACTAAACAAGTTTAGTGATTAACATGCATAAAAACCCTAAAATAACATAGATAGGGTTAAAAGAAAAACCTCACATTTGATGTTTTCTTTTCTTGTAATCTCCTCACGTGCTTTTCATGATCTCCTTACGAAATTGAAGCTGGGACACTACTACTAGCGTTGACCTACTATTCTCTGGACTTAGAATTGAGTTGTGGGACTAAAAAATGGTGGAGGAAATAGAGAGAGATGATATCATTTGGAAGAACCTAACCTTTAGGTCTTTTTTGTTTTTTTTTATTTTATCTTGAGAGAGTCTCAAAATGAAAAGAGTTCTAGGTTTTTTTTGGAATTCTCAATTACAAAATTAATTTTCAATTTCAAATCCAATAGTCATTTCACCTTTGCACAAAACTTGTTTACAAGCAAACTAAGTGGGGTAGGTGTCTTGCATGTAATAAGTCACTTGCATAGCACATGTAAGTGATAAGCTTGTCAAATCTCAATAAATGTTATTATTTAAATTAGTCTAAGGGCAATATGGTAATTCAATATTTAAATCAAATTCAAATTTTGACTTTTTCAAGTCCAAAGCCAACATTTTAAATTTTAACCATTTTGTCTGTCTTGAATAATTTCAACCTCCCAAGCATGAACCCGTATTCATTTCTCCAAAATTAAATCACATTTGAATATAAAGTCAGTCAAAGTTTTATTTTTCAAAGTCAAAAGTCAACATTTTGACTTTTACATCTTTGACCTTTTTCATCAATTCTGAGCTTCCAAATATGAATCCATATTCATATTTAAATCACATTTAAA
>JBBPDI010099110.1:0-10916 GCA_037974545.1 Cucumis variabilis | reverse complement strand
CTTTAAGATTATAGTATCAATAACGATTTTATTTAACAGAAATTTGAATACAAACTACGAGTTTTAGGACATAAATTCCAACAAACACCCACTTGGACTAAAACTCCTAGTAAGATTAAATAATGTTGAATTTAATCACGAGAGACCAATATACATATGAGTACAATAAACATATGAATATACTAAACTAGGGTATGCACCCAAGTTTTCTCCCACTTGTCCTAGTACACAAACTTCATAGACCTAAAACTCTTTTAGATGACCTTCATACACTTTAACCGTGAAGGACTTTGTAAAATAGTCATAATTTGCTCAACAAGTATTTGGGTTGATATAACTACGATACACAATCCTCAGTTAGACCTACAAGATTTGAAAATAAGAAAGAATTTACACCTAATAGAAGTCAGCAACAGATTTGTGAAGCCACGTGCAACATACATATTGACTAATAGCGAGCGAATTGAGTTTTGCAAGTTTTTAAAATCAGTTAAGTTTCTCGATGGATTCATTTATAATAATTTCATAATCTGTGAATGAGAGAAATTGAAAAATATCAAGTCTTAAAACACACGACTGTCATATTTTATTACATCGACATTTTCCTATTGATGTTTAAGCATATCTACTGAAAAATGTGTCCATTGCTGTTAATGAATTATGTGGTTTTTAATGATTTGTGCATAAGAACTATACAAATAAGTGATTTAGATCGATTCAATTAGATATCATAATCATACTTTGTAAATTGGAAAGAATATTCCTACCTGTATTTTTCGATGTAATGATACACCTTGTTGTTCACCTACCATATGAAATCAAAGTTCTTGATTTGATTAGTTGTAGTTGGATGTATACCATTGCAAGAAGTCAATGCACGTTAAAATAATTTGTTCAAAACAAAGTACGTCTTGGGAGGTCTATTTTGTTTGAGATATCTAAGTGAGATTGAAACTTGATTCACTAGAGGTGAATGAAAGGATGATAACATTCCCGATGATGAGGTAATTGGTGAGTTTGAAGTGTTCGTGTAGAAAGTATGACTATTAGGGGCGTCAAGTTTACAAACTCTATTACAAGAAGAAAAGCAGCTCGCACATTGATACATCCTTAACAATGTAGTTGAAATAGTGAACTACCGCAAGTACACATTTCCAACTTTATATTTCACTGTATATTTTAAGTCTTTGTTATCGCCGTCAAACAAACTCACAATTATCTATTTTAGGAAACACTTGAGGTTGATACGTCATCAAACTCAAAGTGCTTCTGACTTATATAGAAGACATCAATAAGCATTTTTTAATGAGTTCAGAGCTCAGGTATATAGGTACATGAATTTTAGAATTGGTATATCTTATTTAAGAATTTATTTATATTCATGTATATTAATTTTATGTTCTAGAAATGTGTGAAAGAGAAAACATTTCTCATGATTTCTTCTTACTTTTGGTGAGACCTTTATCTAAGATTCACTCTTACATTGGATGCATTATCAATGAGGTACGATTTCACACGATAGAGCATGATTCTCGATGCACTACACAAAACAATAAAGTCATGGTAGTTGGTGAAAATAGTGGCAGTGGAAGTGCCAACAACAATTTTTATGGTGTTTTAGATGAATTGTTAGACGTTCAATATCCGTTGGGACGACGGGTTTGGCTATTCAAGTGTAGATAGTTTACACAGACAACAACAAAAGCTAGGACTGGAATTAGACTACAAATCAATCAACATGTCGCATTTTTGGTTTGCTGAGGAACCAATTATTCTTGTGATTAAGGCATATCAAGTTTTTTACCTCGAGAACCCAAAAAATGGTACCAACTAAAAAGTTCATGTGATCTAAAATAAACGTATATAGAACGTGTCCAAAGTGGAAGACATTGAGAATGAACAATTGAATGTATTGAAAATTGTTGTTAGACATTGTGTGGATGAACACATTGAGGATGACACTCTGTACAGACTTGACGTTGATCCTACAATAGTGGAAAGATCGATTATGCGTCATGTTGTTGGTAACTTCATAAACAATGATGATGAACAATTATTGCCTCAAAGTGGATTAAGTGACGACAAATAATGATGAATCACGTATCCACATATTTCATTTTTTTAGATTCAATTAGAAATATTCTTATTTGTTTAATTAATTTTGGTTTTTATGTCTACATATACTATGTCACCATTCCTTAGTGGTTTCCATGAGATAAATGATTTGTTTCTGAAGTTCGATGACATTCTAATAGTGATAACGTAGGATCATCCTCGATGGGCGATACTTCAAGTTAGTCTCGTTACTTTGATGACAATTGCAAACATGTTGTTGTGTTTCTGATAGTGTCCTATTTTCTTAGATGGCTCTCAAACCACTCCCACTTCTAAAACATGGAGTTGGAGAGATACGTCATAAAAATGGGAAGATTTCGATCATCATCTCCCCAAGAGCGAAGAAGCCATTCTCTCTACTTTGGTTCAACAACACCATTGGTATATGTGTGAGAGATACATTTCCAGTCTGCTGCCTTAAGTGGGTCAATGTTCCGCCAGAGTACATCGAGGTTGTCAAGGGCACTCTATAAGTAAGTTTAGTAATTACTTTTTATTTATATCAAACGTAGATCACATGTCTAAACATAATCCGTATGTTCTTTACTTTGTAGTGCTATTTTGTGCTTGATTTCACAGATCAAGTCATCAAATGCTCACATCTTTTAAAGAGTTCAAGAGAGACTACCATAGACTTTTTAAAAAGTTCAGTGATCTTAAACAAGCATGTGCCAACCCATTGTACAAATTGGTGAATCGTCTAGAAGATTGACACTTTTATGCGATCACTACTTAAGTTGAAAATTTTAGGTGATTTATATATTGTAATGTTACTTCACATTACTTCATTTCTTTTGTCTGCATGTATCATTTTTGTTGTTTGCATACAGAAGAAATCAAGGACCAACAAGGCTGTTAGATAGAAACAACCTTACAATCATAGTAGAGGGTTTAGGCCATTTCCTACAACGACAACATGAGCTCACTAAAAAACAAGGTCAGCCAATGGAATGTGTAAAGCTATTTAAAGAAACACATGCCAATAGGAGTGCTGATTTGTTTCACAGGCGACCGCAGATGTTCATGTAAGTTTATAGTTTATTGTCTTTCATTTTCTACTTTAATTTGTGAGTTCATAACTTGAGACTTTGTGTGTAAAATAAAATGCTAGAACTTCAGTGCCATCCACCCGAGAAGGTTCTCAACCACTCTCTGGAGACGAGATATACAAGATTGTTTTGAATAGATGAGTGGGCTACTAAAAAAGTCTTGGTTGGGACTTAAGTCCAAGTTTCGAAAGAGTGGTAACAGTTCTTCAACTTCATATTTGCAAGAAATTCACTCTAGAGAGGTTAACGAACTAATAACTAGTTTTGAGTGCTTGCAATCCAAAATTGAAGAACAAAGAATTGAGCTTAAAGAATAAAAAAAAATAAGCTTGCAGAAGCTATATGATTGATTGAAGATTAACTAAGAATGTCGAAGATGCATGCCCAACAAATGATAGAAACGAAGAAGATGATTGAGGAAATGGCTCAGACATACAGAGGACCTTGAACTTACGGTACATATTTTTGAACTTTTTAGTTGCGTTGTTTGTTACTGGTGATAGATAAATTTACTCTCATGTCATTGTAGGTGTGGACTTGTTCGAAGATGGCATCCGAGGCAATGGGAGATGATGTATTTTTTTTTATGTAATTACTTCAAACAATATGTACGCTTTCGAATAGTTGGATTTACTTTCTATTTTTATAAATGAAAATTTGGTATTTTACTGATTCTATTAGTTTTATGTTTGTTGTGTTTGAAATTTTATTGAATTTAAGTCGAATTAGAACTCATAAAAATATCCTAGGATAAAAGAAAATTGAACATAATAATTGAAAAAAGGTATTAAAATTATTTTTCGATGCATAAAGGTGTCGAGAATGAGATCTTTTCCCCCACGTTGTAAGCACAACACTAGGAAAGTCATTCTTGTGGCCACATCAATATCAAGAGTTCCTTTCTCCTGACGCTGGGATAGGACGTCAAGGGTTACCTATTGCCGACATGCTTCATCTGTCAGGATTACCGACGTCGGGAGTAAGGCATTCCTAACTTCTTTTCGTTTTCACGTCGGGAATTCCTCCTCTAATGTAGTACTTCTTACTTGCTTTCTGATGATGCTATATACATCGAGAGATCCTTTTCCGATGTGTTTGGGTATATATGTTAATGCTTTACGACATTGGGAGACCCCTATTTCTTGTAGTGAAAGTTAAAAGAGTACATTTTTTGCTTAAAGGATCGACACTTCATTAATGATACCTGAGGTGTGTGCTTGGTGACGAAATTGAAACGTTGTAGGAATTGAAGTCATCAAGCATTTATACAAGTAATGGACTTTCGAAATTGGAGAAATTTTAGAGAAAAATGATAAGTAAAATAAATTATTTCCTAAGTAGATAGTGCTCCCATTGTTTTAAGGCACAAACTAGGAAATACAATTCTTATTCGTAAGTGGACCATTTTTGCCTAACAGGAGTTAATTTTTCACTAAAACATTAAATAGGATGTTTACCTTGGTTAAGAATACCAATTCTCGAGGCATATACAGTAACTTCAACAGTTGTTGGAAATCTAGAAATCCTAAAACATGGGTAGGGGTTTAAAACTATTTTTAATTGGTTAAAACTTGTCATTTGAGCATCTCCCCAAGAGAAGGATTGTTTAGATTTTAGACAAGATGTTAGGGCAACGATGGTACTAAAGTCACAAATAAATTTCTATAAAAGGAAGCTAAACCTAAGAAGATTTGATTTCTTTTAGAGATTTTGGTTGTGGCCAGTTAACTATGACTTCTATGTTGTGAGGATCTACACCAATGCCTTTAAAGCTTATAATAAAGCTTAGGATGTATAATCAGTGTTGGAAAAAGGAGCAATTTTTTATGTTTATATACAAGGTGTTTTCTTCTAAAGTGGTTGATAACTTGTTGAAATACAAGTTATTATAGCCTTTTAGGTAGAATAATGTGATCAAAACACATAGTAAAAGTATCAAAATGCGTATTTTATGTTGAAAATTCATAAAAATGTACCTTACATAAGCTTCCATGCCTGTTTTACTGTGTTTTTAGTGTTTTAACGCAAGTTTGCAAACAAAAAGAAGAAGCTAGTGAATTGTAAGGAAACTTGAGAGAAGAATCGACGAGAAGGCCATATCAGGAAGCGAGAAGAAGTTCGCCAGAAGACAAAAGTGGTAGTTGGAGTGATGTGACCTATTTACAGAGGCTACTTTGGGAACAATAATAAATTAAGATTAGTATGAGTTATAATTGATAATCATAGGATGATTATATACGTAGAGACCTAAATTATAATCATATTTTCTTATTAAAGAATAAGAATTTAACTATCCTTAGATTATTACATGAACATGTGTCATAAATAATCTCAAATAATTTATTATTTTGATCCTTAGACTTGAGATTACCATAGTGTTAAACATAACAATTAATATTTTCTGATGCAATCAACATTATCTTTAACCAAATAATTATAAAGGTTGTACTCGAATACATTATTAATTCTGTAGTGGACAATGATTAATTAAGATAGAATTTATCCTTATTTGTTATGGAGAGATATCTTTGGGCCCCTCGATTAATCGTGATTGTGAAAATGCATTATCGTGCTATAAATAAATTAGTAAGGGTATTAATGTCGTTTATGATTTTAGTATGCTTATTAATCGAAAAGGTAATTGAATTAGATAAGGTGACTTCGTCCATGCCTTATCACTACAAGAAATCCGATCAACGCAACGCTAGAAACGATGTCGATGAAAGGTCTGTCAGCATTGATCACCTTTTGTCGACGTGCACAACAACACGTCGCAAAAAGAGTCATTCCATTATGTTCAAGAACATCACATTACGGTAAGTGTAAAATAAAGTTAATAATTTAAATTTCCACGACGTATGTCAGATAGACGTCGCAGAAAGAGTCATTCCATTATGTTCAAGAACATCACGTCACAATAAGTGTAAAATAAAGTTTAATAATTCAAATTTCCACGACGTATGTCAGATAGACGTCGCAGAAGGTTGAATTTGAAATGACATGTTTCGACTTTTCATGATGTGTATCTGACACATGTCACAGAAAGTTAAAATAATAAATTAAATATTCAATTTTTCGTGACGTCTCTCTAACATATGTTGTGGAAAGTTGAATTTGAAACTACACTTTTTATCCTTCTGTGATGTCATCCTGACATACATCACGAAAAGTTGAAATAATAAATTCAATGTTGAACTTTTCACGACAGAGGCTAGTTGACGTCGCAAAAAGTGAAGATAATCCATGACGTGAAGAGGAATGATGTTGCAGAAAGTGACAACAAATAATCAATATTTTAACTTTCTGCGACGTGTATGTTATTGACGTTGCAGAAAGTTCCCTTCTCCAACATTTTCAAATACGTCGAAGAAAGTGTAGTCTATTTTTACATAGAACCTATTCACAATCTCATGGAAGAAGAAGAAAAATAGAGAGGGAGAGGGAGAGAAGTAGATTTCCTCACCTTGTCGTTGCCGTTGTCGTTGCCACCGTCGTCGTCCTTTTAGGTTATTATTATTATTTTTTTAATTTATGTGCAAAGTGTATGTATATGTATATGTATGTGTATATATGTTTAGGGTGTATGTATATGTAATGTGGATGTATATATATGTTTAATGTATATGTATATGTAGGTATAGTTTAATGTGTATGTATATATATGTTTAGGGTGTATGTATATGTATTTTTAGTTTAATGTGTATGTATATATATGTTTAAAGTATATGTATATGTAAGTATAGTTTAATGTGTATGTATATATATGTTTAATGTATATGTATATGTAAGTATAGTTTAATGTGTATGTATATATATGTTTAGGGTGTATGTATATGTATTTTTAGTTAAATGTGTATGTATAGTTTAGGGTGTATGTATGTATATATGTTTAATGTATATGTATGTATAGTTTAGTGTATATATATGTATGTATATTTTTTTATTGTAATTAGAAAAATGTATAAAATTTAAATAATGTATGAATTTAGGAAAATGCATGAGTTTAGAATAAATTTGAATACATTGTAATTTAGTAAATTTGAGGTTGAGGGGTCTTTATCGAATTCGATATTGAATATGAATTTCATATTCAAATTGCATTTGAATTTCACTTTCAAATTGCATTTGAGGGAAGATGTATAAAACTAATATAACATATTTATTTGTTAAGTCTTTTAACGAGATGGACAAGAGTTTGATGAAAATTAGGGATAAATTTTGTGTTGATTACAGAGAAGGAGTTTTTCAGTTTTGAGAGGTTACAAAACATCACACAAATAATTACAAAAAAATAAGGTGTCCATGCAAGAAATGTATGAATTCAAACTAGGACTCCTTAGAGGGTGTGAGGCGACATCTATTAACCATTGAAATAGCCTCCTCCTATATAAATTGAGTGTATTATAGAGAGCCCATGAACTTAAACATAGGTATGCAAACATTTGATAAAGGAACGAGTAGTAGACACCCAATAGTTGATGAAGGAACGAGTAGTAGTCACCCAATAGTTGATGAAGGAACCCAATAGTTAGTAAAGAAAATAAAATGTTGGATATGTTGCATGATTTACAAGTTAGTATTGAACAAGTAGAAGAGATAGGGGAAGTTTAGATTTAGAAGAAGACAGAACAAACAATGTATTTAAGGAGTTACTAAATTAAGCAAATTGTGAGCTATACTCCGACTGTTCAAAATTTTCGTCACTAAAGTTTTTGGTTAAAATGATGCACGTTAAGGTTTTCAATAGTTGGAGCAACATGTCCTTCGATATGATGTTAGAGTTAATAAAACGTGCATTTCCAATGTGTGGTACTAACATCCCTAGTTTATTCTAAGAAGCCAAACAAAAATTGTGTGATTTGGGCCTAAGGTACTAACATGACTGTGTATTGTTGATATGGAAGGAGTTCGAGGACTTGCAATAATGTTCAACTTGTAGTGAGTCTTGATACAAGATTAATTCCAACAGATCATAAAAGAAAATTCTACATAAGGTATTGCGTTACTTTTCGTTGGTGCCAAAGATTACAGCGATTGTTTGTATCACAAGAAAGTTTGGCAGGCAGGCGATGAGATAAGGATAAACGAGTGGAAACAGATGATGTGTTAAGACATCCAGCTGATGCAGAGGGATGAAAGCACTTTGATTTTGACTTTCCCGATTTTTCTTTAGAGTCACGAAATGTTCGTTTAGGGTTAGCTTCAGATGGGTTCAATTCGTTTAGTGATATGAGTACCTCTATAGTATGTGGCATGTGGTGTTAATTTCATATAATTTGCCACAATGAAAATGCATGAAAGAGTTGAACTTCTTCATATCATTGCTCATTCTCGATTCTAAATTTCCTGACAGAGAAATTGATCTGTACCTACAACCATTGCTTGAGGAACTAAAAAATCTATGGACGTTTGGTGTGCGTATGTAAGATTGTCTGACGGATCAATGTTTTCAGTTGTATGCAACCTTGTTGTGGACAATTAATGACTTTCCAACATATGATGATCTATCCGGTTAGAGTATAAAAGGATATCAGACATGTTCCATTTGCATGGGAGATAGATCATCGTTTGAAATATGCAAAAAGATAACATTCAAGGAACATCGACGGTATCTTCTAGATAACCACGTTTGGCGTAGAAGTAGTCTCCATGATGGAAAGGTAGAGCATAAACCACCTCCAGTTGTAATGAATGGCCAAGAAATATTGGAACAACTTGAGATTCCTTGGACATCGACAGTTTTAGGTGATTTATATAGTTTTATGTTGAAATCAATTAAATTTTTTTTAATTAATTCGTTTAAAAGTATAACGTTTTGATCATCGATCGTCATTTTTGGAATGTAGGAGTAATCAAATACGTACAAGTCTGTTAGGGCACAATAGCCTTACAACCACAAGAGCGGCACAAAGTCGTTTCTTCAGAGATAAACAGAGCTCACTGAACTACACGATCATCTGGTGGATTGTGTCAGATTATTCAGAGAAACGCACACTAGTAGTAGTGGCGAGTTCATTTCAACAGCAGTAGAGGACGCTTTTGAAAACTTTATGATTTGTTATAATTTCAATTATGTTTTCAATTCTGCTCATCTCTCAAACTTACAAGCTTCTATTGTGCATAATCAAATGGTGGTACTTCAGCCTTAGCCCGTCCTAGAGGGTTCTCAACTACTAACTGAGGATAAAATATGCAAAACAATTTTGGGTAGACGACTGAACTACTCAAAAGGTCTTGGTTGGGGCCCAAAACCCAAGTCTCAGATGAGTGCCGCTTCATATTCTTCCACCAATACCTATGACTACTAGGCACACATAACGGAGGTTAGCAAACTAAAGGCGAGCCTGTAAAATGCTAACCGAAAGATCGAAGAACAATGCCTGAGGGAGGAGGAGTGAGATCAACAAATGGCAGACCATGGACGACAAATGGAGGAGATGAAGAAGATGGTAGAGGAGATGAGTCAGGTACAAAGTGATGGAAACGGTAGACATGCACAGTGGAATAAGGATTAAATTTTACTCTAATTACAACTAAACACTTTTGCGATTAACATGCATTACAACCCTTAAATGAAACAAAATAGGGTTAATAGAAAAACTCACCTTTGATGCTTTTATATTATTGTAATCTTCTCACGTGATCTTCACGATCTCCTCTTGAAATCAAAATTGGGACTACCACTAGTGTTGACCCGCTATTTTCTGAACTTAGAACCGAGTTGTGGGACTCGAACGATGGAGAAAATAGGGAGAGAGATGGATTTAGGAGGAAGAACTTGTGGAGAGAACTTTTTGGAGAGAAAAAGGAAATTTGGTTTGATTTTGCAATTCCAAATTACAAAATTAATTTCTTAACCAAAATCAACACTAATTTTCATTTCCAATCCTTTCCTTTTATAAGCAAACTACATGCAAAATTTGCATGTAGTGAGCTTCCACTCTTCACACTTGGTATATCACCAAGTAGGTGTCTCACATGCATGAGTCATGTGTTAATTACATGCAATGTTCATCCAAGGGCAAAATGGTCATTTGACATTTAAAAAGTTAAAAGTCAACATTTTGACTTTTACCATTTTATCCGTCTTGACTAATTTCAACCTCCTGGGTATGAATCCATATTTATTTTTTTAAAATTCAAATCACATTTGAATATAAAGTCGATCAAAGTTTGAATTTTCAAAGTTTAAAGTCAACATTTTGACTTTTTACATCTTTGACATTTTTCATCAATTCTGAGCTTCCATATACGAATCCATATTCATATTTAAATCACATTTAAATATGAATCCCTATTTTAAGTTATAATCGATGACTATATCAAATATATTTGTCGATTTCTCTCTCTTTACCTAATTCAAATAATTCGAATTATTCCATCATAATGTTCTAAGTTGATTTCTTGTGAGCTAGTGGGGGAACCTAATGGACCTATAGATCATGGGCTCCAACGATTCGAGATTAATTGGCTAAACTCTTTTAGACCGAGTTAATCAACCTTCGTTAACTAACGGGTCACTGTTATATAACTATAGATATATTTGTGTCCATGTGATATAACCATCATAAGTAAGTCAATCCTTTACAGGTTGTTCATAAACTTGGTTGGGTCAAAGTACCGTGTTACCCCCGAGATTATATCTTTCTCCTTAAGTCCCACTGATCCACTATTAAACAATTGGTTTAAGGTCCAACCTTTAAATCGAATTCCTCTCGGGCCAATGAGAGGGTGGGGCCCCTTGTTCAAGAC
>JBBPDI010099103.1:0-10916 GCA_037974545.1 Cucumis variabilis | reverse complement strand
AGTTCGCTGCTAGTACCACCAGGCGAACCACATGCATGAGTTGTGGTAAGAACCATCGAGGTCAGTGTTTAGTGGGTTCCGGTGTGTGTTACTAGTGTGGACAGTTAGGACAGGTAAGAAGTTCGGTGTGTGTTACCAATTAAGAATTAAGGAGTCAGATATACCAAAGACAACCTTCAGGATGAGCTATAGACATTACAAATTCTTAGTTATGTCTTTTGGATTAACCAATGCCTCAGTTGCCTTCATGGATTTGATGAACAAAGTATATAAACGTTATTTGGATCAATTTGTTATTGTCTTCATCTATGATATTTTGATCTTTTCAGTAGATGCAAAAAGTCATGTGAAGCACCTAAGTACCGTATTCTGCAAGAAGAGAAACTGTTCGTAAAATTTAGTAAATGTAAATTTCGATTGGAATAAATAATATTTCATAGACATATCATAACTTGGAAGTGGTGAAAGTTGACCTGCAAAAGATTAAGGTGATTGAGAGTTGGGAACGCCTTAAACTATTTTAAAGGTTTAGAGTTTTCTTGGATTAACAGGTTATTATAGGCATTTTTGATAACGTGCAGAAATGATCGTTATTATAGCCCTTTTAATTAGAATAATGAGGTTCAAAGATATAAGGAGATGATCAGAACGCATGACTTATGTTGTAAACGAATAAATGTTTAGAAATACAACTTATATAAATGTCATTCCTGTTTTACGCAATTATCATGCTTAAATGCAGGACAAGTGGGAAAAGAAGAAAGGAGCAGCTCATACATGACATCTCGCACAAAGTCTATGAAATTAATCTAGCTTGGCAATTAACAACCACAGGCAAGAAACCAAGACATTAAGCGAGAAAAGCTGATAAGAAGACAAAGATGGTAGTTGGAACAATGTGACCTCACAAGGCCAAATGACAACACTAACACACTCAGAGGAATAGATGTTTCTCGCTAAAAAGAAGCCTATACAAGTACTTCGTCTCCACCAAGAGAGAGGAAGGCCGAATAGGCTGAGAAAGTTTGTATATATATAGAGAGAGAGCTCAAGTGAGCTACCTGGAGATTATGCAGCCGTGATGAAGAAAAAGATTATTTTTGTTGATTTCCTAACTTGTAGTAGCAATCCACTTTCTCTTCTTCCCAATTTTGTTGTTTTCATTCATATTTTATACCTCATATTGTACATATTCTTTATAAACATATACTCACATTCTTTGATAATTGTATATAAACATAGCCATTCGATCCATTATGTCTCATCTTCTGTAAGTCAACGTGATATCAATTGTTTGAGTAGGTGATAGTTCATGATAAGAAGAGTCGCTTATAATTTTTAACGTGCTAGTTGAGCTTTTGTGATTGCTTAGCTAGCATAAGTTGCTAACTGCCCAAGAGGGAAAGTAGCTGGAACTTAATTAGCACGCATGAAGAGAACTTCGCCTCTCCGTGAAAGGGTTTCTAACATTTGGATCCCAAAATGAGGACAAGTGTAGATGGTGATTACTGAGAAGTACAGTCCTTGATCATGAAAGGATATAAGATGCATAACGAGTTTCTCTAGATATAATTCACTTAGCCATAATTGGTCACATAGATCTCTGAAAAATAGTCATGTGTGGCCTATATATATTCGAGAGAAGTATGCCTTAATCACAAATGTGTCTTAGCAAGTTAGACAGTGTGGAGGTTATCTCTCTACATATTCATATGATACCACGTGAACATTCCTACCTTCTTTTCTCTAATGCATGTTAGACACATGATTATATCTTTCTCTCCACATTGCTTTATAGACTCCCGTTGTATAATTAGCTAATTGTTACATTTGTTATTCTTTAATTCTTTTAGCTTTCCTAAATCAAGAGTAGACCCTAGAACTAACATCTAAAAAAAGTTCTCTGTGTTCGACTCTTGATCACCCAAGTAAACCTACTTTTTCGCTTGCACTTGGGCAAGCAATAGAAAAACTTATACTCAATGAGGACTTAGGAATTAAGCGATGAAGAGGTACATTGTGAGCCTTTCACATGACTATGATCATGACTAATGAAGCATCTCTTAGAATAAAAACATGTGATATAGAGAGTCAATTACGTATTTCAATTGTATTCAACATAATTGAAGTTATTAAGTCCAACTTACACAACAACCAGTTTTGTCAATTTGTTTTCTAAAATAGCCCTTCCTCTGACGACACTTACTAAAAAGATGACGCGGTGTGAATGGATAGAAGATTGCGAAAAAGAGCTTCCAGAAGTTGAAACACAGGCTTATTACTACACCTATACTAACATTGCCAACCCCAGGAAAGGAATTTGAGGTATACTGTGATGCGTCACATCAAGGGCTAGAATGTGTTTTAATGCAGAAAGGAAAGGTAATAGCCTACGCATCTAGACAACTAATGGTACACGAATACAACTACCCAATGCATGAGTTTGAGTTTGAGGCTATCGTGCACGCCTTAAAAATTTGAAGACATTACCTCTTTAGGAAAAAGTGTAATATTTTCCATGATCATAAAAGTCTGAAATATATCTTTCACCAGAAAGAGTTAGACTTGAGACAGAGACATTGGATGGAGTTAATTAAAGACTATGATTGCACCATAGCCTACCATCTTGGGAAAGCTAACTTTGTAGTCGGTGCGTTAAGCAAAAAAAGCTTCTATAAGGAAAACCAAGGTCGAATAGCATTACTACGAGAATTAAAGAATAGCAAGCTTAATTTGATTTTGAGATCAATATGAAACTTAGGCATAAGATTTCAAGTTAGACCCACTCCAGAAGAAGAAATTGTCAAAATACGACTAGAAGATTTTGTACTAAAGACATCCGAATAAGTGAGGAATGCGAAGCGAACTAATAATGCATTTAGAGTGGATTGCGCGTTCCTGAAAGAAAAGAGACTATGCGCCCCAAATAACAAAGCATTGAAGGACAAAAACCTGGAAGAAGCACATAGCTTTGCTTAGCGATGGACCCTAGAAACACAAAAATGTATAGAACTCTGAAGGAATATTATTGGTGACCGGAAAGCCATGAGAAATAACAGAGTTTGTAGAAAAAGTTTGATATGTCAACAAGTCAAATCGCAATGCCAAAACACCAAAATGGTTGTTATGTGCTCTACCAAGTCCATAATGGAAATGGTAACACATCACAATGGGCTTTCTGTTTGGGTTGTCCAAAACGAGAAATGGTTCTGATGAACTATGGGTAATTGTGGACAGATTCACGAAAACCACTTGTTTAATCTCCATTAAGCAAACCTTCTCCTTGGATAAATTAGCTAAATTATGTATAGATAAAATCATGAGCTACTATGGAATTCCAGTATCCACTATCTCGGATGTGAACTAAGTTACACTTCAACTCCAAGTTTTTGTGAAAATTGCAAAAAGCAATGGGAACTAAGTTGCGATTTAGCACTGCGTTCAACCCTTAGTTAGACAACCAATCTAAAAGAACCATACAAACCTTGGAAGATATGCTGCGAGCTTGCATCATACAATTCAAAGGTGATTGATCACGAAACATACGCAACCGAATAAAGATTAATTCCACTCTAATTACATCTAAACAAATTTAGAGATTAACATGCAAACTACCCTAATTAAAACAAAATTAAGGCTAAATGAATAGATACCTTTGAAGATTTTTGGTTCTCATGATCTCCTGACTCTCCTCACAAATTGAAAATCGGGACCACTACTAGAGTTGACCCGCTATGCTCCAGAATTAAAACTGAGTTGTGGAACCCGATTATCTGAAGAAAATTGAGAGGGTGATGGAAATTGTAGGTGGAACTTTAAGGTTGAGAACTTTTGGAAGAGATAAAATCTTTGAATAATTTTATAAGTAAAATTATAAAAAATGATAAAAAAAAAGTCTTTTTAATTATAAAAAAGGGTCGATTTATAAGCAAATTACATGAAAAAATGCATGTAGTTTGTTCATAGAAACATAACACCTATCTTCGTACTAACCATTAGTAGAACTTAGTGGGTAAGGTGTCCACATATTATCTAGCCACTTATCCCACTAAGTGTTAGTTGAATTATCCAACAAAATGTTAGATTTTTCCACTATCTTAGTTCAAGGGCAAATGGTCATTTGACCATTTAAATCAAAGTCAAACTTCAACTTCTTTAAGTCAAAAGTTAACATTTTGACTTTTTATCACTTTGTGCGTCTTGATTAATACTGACATCTCGAGCATGAATCCACATTCATTTTTTTGAAATTCAAATCACTTTTGAATATCAAGCCGGTCAAAGTTTGACTTTTCAAAGTCAAAAGTCAACATTTTGAGTTTTGACAACTTTAACCATTTCCATCAATTTTGAGCTTGCAAATATGAATCTGTATTCATATTTTGAATATTTAAATTACTTTTACACATAAAGCACTATCTCAAATTTATAAAAGATAGTTATATCACATATATTCATCGATTTTTCTCTCTTTACTTAATTTAAACAATTTGAATTATTTCAACATATTGTTATAGTTAATTTCATATGAGCTAGCAGGGAAATCTAATAGACCTATAGATCATGGGCTTCAACGATCTGAGATTAACTGGCTAAACCTTTTTAGATCGAGCTAATCAACATTTGTTAACTAACAAGTTATTCCACTAAAGTCTCGTAGCTGCACTATCCTCACTGTAAATATATTTGTGTCCATCTAATATAACCATGATTAACAAGTTAATCCTTCACAGGTTGTTCGTAACCTCGACTGGGTCAAAATATTGTTTTACCTTCGAGACTACATCTTGCTTCATAAATTCCACTGATCCACTATTTAAGGTCCAACCTATAAACCGAATCTCTTTCAGGCCAATGAGAGGGTGGGGTCCTTTGTTGAAAACTTGGATTCGGTTCTTAAAAGAACAACCTATCTCTAACCTTAAAGCGAGTAGGAGTAAATTCCAACTTGCACCTCATGTCTCTAGCCATCTACCTGATCAGGAATAAAATCTACTCATTAGTTATATCAAATGAACTCAAATATATAACGAGGGGAGTGCAACTATGAGGCTTTAGTGGAATGACCCGTTAGTTAATGAATGTTGATTAGCTTGGCCTAAAAAAGTTTAACTAGTTAATCTCATACCGTTGGAGTTGATGATCTATAGGTGCATTAGGTTCCCGTGCTAGCTCATATGGAATAAACTTAGAACAGTATGATGGAATGAGTCGAATTGTTCGATTTGGGTGAGGAGAGAGAAACTCATAAGTATATGTGATATAGTCATCAGTTACCAGATTAGATATAGAGTTTTATATTTAAATAGAATTTAAATATTAAAGATATGAATACGGATTCATACTTGGAAGCTCGAAAATGATGCAAAATAGTCAAAGATGTAAAAAGTCAGAATATTGACTTTTGATTTAGAAAAGTCAAACTTTGACCAGAAATATATTCAAATGTGATTTGAATCTTGAGAAAATGAATGTGGATTCAAGTTTGGAAGGTTAAACTTAGTTAAGATGGAAAAAATTAAAAGAAGTCAAAATGTTGACTTTTTGGTTTGAAAAAGTAAAAGTCTAACTTTGACCAAATGACCTTTTTGCCCTTTGACCAAAGTTAATGAGAAAATCCAAAATTTTGTTGGATAATTTTACTAACTTTAGTGGGCTAGGTGTTGTCATTTGATGAAGACAAAAAGTCAACTTGAATGTGGATTTTGAGTTGTTAGACTTTAGTGTTGCATGGACATGCAATTTTGCATGGAAATTTATTATAAATAAGTTCTTTGAACTCATTTGATGGGTTGGTTTTTTTATTAATTGGGCTCTTTCAAGAAATCAAACTCCTATTTCTTCCTAATTTTATAACACACACACAAAAAAAGGAAATTTCAAAAGCCCAACTACACTTTATTTCCATCCTTTTCTCTCTCCCAATTCTTTCATCCAACGAGTCTCACAATCATGTTTTGAGTTTGGAGAATAGTAGGTCAACCTTAGTGGTAGTTCGACAAAAAATTGAAGCTTCGAATGTAAGTATTCTTTAAATCCTAATTCTAAATTATTTACGGTTCAGTGTTTCTTATTAAATAAGTGCAATTAGGGTATAATTTTGATCCAGTTTCCACCGAGCATGTTTTAATTCTATCATCGTTTTCTAAATATAAATGATCGTATTCTAAATATAAATGATTGTGGACCAAAAAATCTTGAAAAAAATTGTTGATATTTTGCTACCCAAATTTAAATGATCAAATCTAAACGATTGTGTACCAAAAAATTATGAAAAAAATCATTTAGATTTGATTACTCAAATTTAAATGATCAAATCTAAATGGTTGTGTACTAAAAATCTTGAAAAAAAATCATTTAGGT
This sequence comes from Cucumis variabilis, assembly GCA_037974545.1. Lineage (NCBI taxonomy): Eukaryota > Viridiplantae > Streptophyta > Magnoliopsida > Cucurbitales > Cucurbitaceae > Cucumis > Cucumis variabilis. The sequence continues at coordinate 4,553 of JBBPDI010099103.1, read as the reverse complement.
TTGGCTCCAAATCTAAAAGATCGAAAAGAATAGCCAAATCAAAACGATTATTTTCCAAATATATTACGTGCGTTGGAAGTCAATTAATCATAGGACATTTTTTGTATTTTCCATTTTGGGCATGTGAGCTTTTTCTGTTTTTGAAATTGTTCTATACCGTGTAAATATTTTTTCGCTTTGTTATATTTTTAAAAAGACCCATTTATTATTGTTATTATACTTTCACCAAAATATGCAAAATATATAATAAACGTATATATTTATTTAAACCATTATTCTCTCTTAATTAAATATATCATCTTACAAAATACATGCAACTTTAATTTAATGTGGGGTCTAATAGAAAAATCTCTTAATGGAGATTAGCTAAACCAACATTATTTCAGCTTTCCAACAGACAAAATCCTAAAGAGTAAGAAAACCCAATAACCAAATCAATAATTGTATAAGTTTGCTATGGACCAAAATTCCTCTCAAATTACTTACCTAGAGTTGGGGTTGAATTCCAATTAACCTTGGGTGGATAAATTCCATAATTTAAATCCTCCAAAAATTAGTCAACTAACCCTTCAAAGCAACATTAACCCAACTTAAATTCCATCCAACTGAAAATTTAGTCAAGGACCAAAGAATATTCATTTGGGCATATTAAACCCAACACAACTCACTAAAATGACTCAAATAGGTTGCAAAAAGGCACGTGCTCAGTCGAATTATGCAGGGAGATTCGCTAGGACTGAGAGGCACGTGCAACTCATATTTGGAACTTGACTAGCTTGGACGGAGCAGTGATGGAACGTTGCAGACATGATAGAGATTGAGTGACGGTGCGGCAGACTAAACTCGAACAGAAAAAGGCACGGTAAGAGGAGATTGGCTTGAATCTGGTGAATCGTGACGATCGACAACGTGTGATGGTGAACACATGCGATGATCGGTTGTGGGTTAGGTTCTCCGACAATGGCTGTGCAACAACAAATGGTGACCTGAAGCAAGATGAGGACGGTAACAATGGCTTGGGTTCCAACATGAAGAAGGAGAGGAAAAGTGGTGAAGATGATGTGCAAGTATACTAATACCCTTTTAAATAAAATAATAATAATAATAAATATTATTATAACTTTTTATTTCCTTTTCTTTTTCCAAATAACATATTAAATATTTTCTCTTTCCTCCATTAATTGTCCATCAATTCGAACTTTTTCTCTTCCCAAAACCATCCTTATTAATTATATTACTCCTAATAATATAATTTTCTCAACCTTCCGTAATTTAAATATACACAAACACATAATTTACCCACAATCCTTGAATATTATATCATCTTAACATAATTATTATCATTCCAAAATTACAGAAATTATCTACAATAAAATTATTTTCATTCATACAAATCCACCAAATATTTACCAAATCTTATTTCATACCTTAATAAGGTCCAAAAAAATCGATCATAACTTTAAATTCAATTAAATGAAAAATTACCTTAAACTTTGGGGCGTTACAAGAAAGGGAAGCTTGTTGGTGTTAAAAATTAACTAAGTGTTAAAGAGGTTATTTGTGTAAGGTGTTAAGTATTTTTTATGTTAGGCGTTTGGGGTCGCTGAGGCAAGATGGTGTGTTAAGAACCTCTAAAGAGGTTATCTTGTGTTGTGGCAAGTATGGGTGGCAAGCTTGAAGTTAAGTGTAGATGAATGAAAGAACCTCCATGAAGCTTGATGAGATGATCCTAGTTTAGGTAAGAAGATTGACATTAGAGGTTAGTTGGGTTGGCACACAAGAAAGCTTACACACGAGGAGGCTATGATTAAGAAGAGGTTTCTAGCCAAGGAGTTTAAAGGTTAGTTTGTTGAGGAGGCATTGCACTTGGGTTGGAAGAAGTGAAGGTTAGGCATTTAAAACTGCTCTTGGACATTTTGGGCAATCAGTTAAGTGGTTTCTAGGTGTCCTTTGTGTGCAAAATGGTGGTTCATGCAAGCAAAAGGTGGCTAAGTCCACTTTCCAGGCACTCTATAAATAGGCTCACTTCAAAATAAAATTTCTCTAAATTCTCTCGTACAAATTGAGTGGAGCTTTTTATGTGACTCTATTTTCAATTGTGGTGCTTCCAAATGCAAAAGATTAAAGAAAGGTTGAGTTTGATGATGAAGAACACAAAAAGGTCAAATTTCAAAGGATTCTGAGCAGTGTTAGGTTTCTAGAGGCCACGTAACTCAATTCTTCGAATTTGAAGCTAAGATTTTGAAATAGGATATTTAACTCATTTATAAGCAAGCTTGTAGAGGAAGTTTTTTTATTTTGAGTTCTAGATTAAACATTATGAATTTTTGAAGTTGATAGTACAAACGTTATGAATTTCAATGTTTTGGGTTGTTGTAGAGGTCTGCCGAGCATCAGGGTGAAAGGGATTATTCATTGCACAAGGTAAGCAAAAGAGGTTATTTTAGGCTTTTGGAGTGTCACACGAGATGGCTAAATGCATAGCTAGGTGGCAAGGGGTGTGCGCTCCAGGCTGTGCACTCGGGATGTGGGTGCACAAGCACATTGTGCAGTCAAGCGGTGAACGTTGCACAGCATCCTAGAATGCGGCAAGGCTAGACACGCATGGAAAGCACGCGACCAGACTTCCTGATGTCTGCGCGTGCGCTCGCATGCCTGTCGTCCAGGCTATGCGACCAACAATGCCATGACACCCAATTTTGACAAATTTTGATGTTTTTGGAATTTTTGGAATGTTTTTGGGTAAATTTTGATTCTGGAAGATTAATTTAGATTTAAATTTCCAATTTTCAAGACAAGAAAGAATTGAGAAAATCTATAGGCCGGGGAGACTAATCAAGTATTGTGAGTGACTTTTAAATGTTTTATACATGATTTCTAACTAATTGAACTTAAATATTTATAAATTGGCTTTTAGAAGTAATTGTTTACTGTTTGAGCTTGAAAAAATTATTATGATTTTTAAACATGAGTTTAGAAATGCTTCAACATGCCAAAGGTATTGAAAGGTAAAGATTTATGTGTTAGTCATGTTTTGCAAGCAAAGTGATTTTAGTATACATGCTTTAAACATGATTTGAGATTTATGAATGAGATTTTCATAAGTATGCAATTTATATGTTTTAAATCTGTACTGAATTGATTATGAGATACATATAGCAACCATACGAGGGTATTATAGTTCTTGTGCACAGAGATCCTATGGTGAGGGTATTCAGTAGATACCTAGCTTTTCCACCATTTGTGACTAGGTTTGAGATGAGGGCCTCATCGAACGCCTAGTTTTCCATCTCTTAGTTATCTATAGAATAGGGCACTACTGATGCTTAGGTTATTCATCCTATAAGCATCGTATCACGAGATAGGGTTTCCATGCCTAGTTTATTCATCTCGATTGATACACAGAGATATACTGTATAGCAAGAAAGAGGAAGTTTAAAGCTTTTGTTTCTGAAAAAGGTATTTTACACAAATTTTTACACTACCTTAAAGTTGTTATAGTTGTTTTACTCAAGCATATGTTTAAAGCATGTTTAAGTTAAATTAGTCACTCACTGGGCTATCCAGCTCATGCTTTTCAATTGTTTTCTAATATTTTATGTAGAGATCATGGAACCGATACCTGATTCCATTGTCGATTTGCTAGTGGCATAGTTTTGAGTCCCCTTCAGCATGTATTGTTTTGAATTAGTCTTTTGGATTGTATGTAAGCTGGGAGTTTTGATCATGGGGTTTTTTAGTCTGTTTAGCTTCACTGTGATGTTGGTTATTTGTATATATGTCTATATTAGACTCGTGATGTTTAGTATTATGTAATGTTGGGTTTCACCCTAGTAACTTTATGTTGTCTGGTGGTTGTTGTCGTTTATGTTTCTACTGTGTTATCTATTTTAAGTAAAAGTAAGTTTAGGATCGATAGTTGTCAGCTGATGTTAGATGTGATATCTATTGGCTAGTGGAACCATCTCTTGGGCTAAGAGTAGGTAGCTTAGGAGGGGGAGTGACATTTCTGACCATGTTAGCAACAAAAGCTGTCCTTTTTGTCAAGTCACATCACTTCATCTGCCACTTTTTGTCTTCTAGCAAACCTTTATCGCGTTGTGATTTGGTCCTCTCGCCTTGTTTTTGTACGAGTTCCTTTGCGATTCAATAACTTATTCTTTTGTTAATAATCCTGCATTTAGACACTAAAAACGGGATAAAGCATACATCAAGCTTATGTAGAGGGTCTTTCTATATAATTATGTATTTACAACATAAACTACACATTTTGACACACTTACCACACGTTTTGGTCCCATATTCAACCTAAACGGCCATAATAACTTGTATTTTTATAAATTATCAATATTTTCATGAACCCATTCAAAGTTGATGTGTTTAATAGATTAAAAACTTTGCTTGGAGTTCTTAGAAAACATGCTTAAGGGGGATGTTCAAAAGTTAAAATATATTTTAATTGAACTAAGTTGCATACAAAATTAAGACACATGTCAAAGTTATATATAATTGACGAATAGTTGGCAAGATTATATAAAATTAGATATGTTGAT
>JBBPDI010099091.1:0-10917 GCA_037974545.1 Cucumis variabilis | reverse complement strand
TAACAATTTGGGAGAAGAATCCTCTTGTTTCCCATCTTTGTCTTTCTCATCAAACCCCATTATTATCCCTTTCGAACGAACCGATTTCAACGGCCACAGACATCAACAAGCCATCAAAACCCAAAAATCGTACCACAATGGCACAGATAAAAATACACCCACAAGTGACCCAATTAAGCAAAAAAGGTAAAGAAGAAGAAGAAGAAACCCCCAAAACCCAAATGAAAGATAAAAGAAGAGAATGAGAGAAAACAGAAAGAGAAATTTGAGAAAGGTGTAAAAGGAAAAAGAAAAAAAAAAGAAAGAAGAAGAAGAAGAAGCCCACGAGGAGAATTAACCCTCGTGAGAAGAAAAAGAAGGGGAGGAAAGGGAATTAGGAGAAGGCAGTTAGAAAAAGTTGAAAAGGGGAGAAAGGGAAAGAGTCATGTGGTGATCCGAAATTTCATGTTGAAAGAGAGAATAAAAAAGAGATGGTGAAGATCACTTGGTCAGTGGGTTAGGCCAAGAATGCCAAGATTTTAAGGGGGCCTAAAGCCTCGGGCCGTGAGCTAATGGCTAAAGCCTAATCCTCATCATCAAATAAATCACTTGGAAATTGGAATATCAGTTGCCTCACAAACATACACCACATATCAAACACACAAACACAATAAAATATATAAATTAGTAAATTTTCTTAAAACTAAGGCCACACTTATCCAATCAAATTAGTTTAATTGTAATGAAACTTTATCGTGGACAACTAGTGTTTTTGATTCGCACATATAATTAGTTTGCTCTTGTTAGTAATTACTTAAAATCACGAAAATTTACTAATTATTATTATCTTTATCTTTATTTTTGAGGAGCATACGATAATAGTCAACAATAACAAAGTCAAAATTGATAATTTTACAATTGAGAATAGTATTAATAATGATAACAATAACGATAACGATGCGACATAATTTTCAAATGTAATGGTGAGCACTCTAAATTCATCAACCTGTCTGCATTTGTGGACTACAAATTTGGATATGGAACATAGATATCAGTAGAATGGTAGAACACAAAAAACAACATAAAATTTAATTAAATGAGTCCCACTTTTCTTATCACCATGGATCTATTTTGTTTCCCTTGGGTAAACGTGGTCTTAAAGTTGAACTTTTAACTGGTAATGATTTTATTAATATAATTTGGTCCGTGAACTTTAACCATAATAATTTAGTTATTATAAAAATAAGTCTCATCAAAATTATGAGGGGCTTTTATTATATGATGAGTATAATAACATTATTCTTGAATCATGTTTAATTTTATGTCCTAAAACTTTTGTAAATGTTAAACTATTTTATTATTCAATAAAATTGTTATTATTGTTTAATAAATTGCTATTGAATAAATTATTTGCTCATTATAAGTTCTAAATTCAATAAACTAAGATTCTTTGACTACAGTATGAATACTTAAATTGGATGTAGTAAATCAAGTTCAAGTTGATAGTCTAAATAGTTTTATAATATATAGGAATAAAGTTGGACACCTTATTCTGCATTATCGATGTGACATGCTTTGTAATTAATACAGGCAATATGATCTTAAATCATTCATGTGGAGGCATGTGAGTGGGAGCATATCCTCTATATAAAAATTTTTCATAAGATTAGACCATGAGATAGTCACTTCTACATTATATCAGAATTTACTGTTTAAAACTAACTATTTCGATTTCAATGACTTAGGTAACTCAATCTTAATCCTAAGCTAACTATGAACTTTTGTTTATTCAGAATTGTCCTTAGATCTACATAGGTGAAAGTAGCTCAACGACGCTGGCTCAATAGACGTTCTATTTCAAAGGTAAGATCAAGCTGATAACTAGAGACATAGGGTGTAAGGTGAAATTTACTCTTACCTGCTTCTAGGAATAGTAGAGAGGTTATTCCTTTAAGTATGACTTCGCAATGGTCCGCACCCTCTCACTAGCCCGAGAGGGATCATTTTGTATAGTTAGACTATAAACTAACTGTTCATTAGAGGATTATTGGGTCTTAAAGAACAAGATGTAATTTCTGGGGTTAAACGTTATTGTAACCCAGCCAAAATTATGAACAACCTTGCAAAGGGCGACTTATTAATCATGGTTATATCAAGTGAACATAAATATATCTATGGTGAAAAGAGTGTAGCTATGGACTACAGAGGAAAGTCCCATTAGTTAACGAATGTTAATTAAACAGGTTAAAGTGTTTAGTTAGTTAATCTCATACCGTTTAAGCTCATGATCTATAGATCCATTTGATCTCTCTACTAGCTCGTAACAGAATTAAACTTAAAATAGTGTTATCGAGTAATTCAAACTATTAAAATTAATTTAGAGAAGAAATCACTAATAACATTCGATATAATTAATGATTACAAACTGAGAGAGAAATGATATTTAAATATCGACAATTCGAATAGGGATTCGGGTTAGGTCAATTAAATTAATCAAAATTAGTTATTAGAATAGTAATTTAATATTTGATATTAAATATTAATTAAATAGTCTAATTAATATTTTATTATATTATTGAATTAAAATAAATTTTATAATTTAATTAGATTAAAGGTAAAATCATTTAATTAAATAAGAAATTAGAAAAAAATTGACTTTGAGAGTCAAAGTAATCATGTTGACTATTTTGATGGAGAATTCTACTGATGAGTGGAATTATCCCATTTTAGTGGGATTGATTGACTAAGCTATATGCTTAGTTTATTGTTCTTGCCAAAATAAACTATCCACCAAATCAACTATCTAAAGTGTCAATATATTGTGCAAAATGCTTTCATGTCATTCCTTTTTTAACAACAAAGGTTTAATGAGATTAAGCTTTCTTGAATACTTGTTCACAATTCATTCTCAACCCAAAGTTCTCACAAATCAATCACTAATTCTGTGGAAAGATCTTGGTGGTTGTCCTTGCTGACTTCATGATCAATATCAACAACAATTTATGGTGAACTCGAGCATCAAAGCTATGTATACTAAAGCTATGTTTTCGGTGTTAATTTAATCCTTCAAATTCATATAATTAGAATGATATTTGATCCAACTGTTTATGCTACATGTTAGTTTACTTTCTGAAATCAATCTACATGTACGAAAATTTAGTAAGTTTTAATAATATTTTTTATGATAAAGATTAAACTATTATGAATTTTAAAGTATATGAACAAAATTGCTACCAATTAAAAATCACAGAGTAAATTGTTACATTAATTAGGAGTCGTTTGTTTTGTACATCTTAGATTCTCACGAAGTGGGAATCTAGACTATTATATTTATTTTTGTAAGATGCCCTAACATCTGAAAATTTTCAAACAGTTTAAAATGTTGAAGGGCTTCTAAAGAGTTTTAAATGCCTTTCGCAAACATGGGTTTTACAAATTCTTGAGTGGAGGGCATCCTCATTTTACATTTTTATATGTATTTCTTTGTTTTCTATACATCTATTCGATCTTATCGATTGCATTATATAATTAAAATGCATATTCTCAACCATATATATCTTTTTATTTTGTTATATATCATAATTCTTATTTTTTTAATGAGATAATTACATTTAAATTTAAATTAATATTTATTTTATAATACATCTTAAACCATGATATATAATTTTGTTGAGAAAAATAACCTATAGAAATAATAAAATCTGTATTAACTTAAAAAAGAAATTTAAGTTGGATAAAAACAAATGTGTGTTATATAAGCTTAAATTAAATCAAATTAATTATAAATTAACAAATAATCGTAAGAATTTTTTCAAACATTGTGTAAATTTAAGACATTCTCGAGTAGAAATCCAATAAAACAAAAACAATAATAAAAATATTTTCAGAAATCTGCAACACAGATCCTACAAATTTAAACAAACATGGTGATTGATCAAATGTGTGTATATGAATGTTAAAAATGCGAATAGATTTGACACTGTCAATGTAGTAATAAAATATTGAAGTATTCCGAGAGTTGAATTCCATATAAACTATTTATATGTAATTAAATTTTTCTAAGACACTACAAGAAATCAGAGTTCTTCCGATGCACAAAAAGACGTCGAGGAAAGGAAGGTTGGGAAACTTGGCTTCTTCTGACGCATAAATTACTACGTTGGTAGATTTTCTTTATCCCGACACAGTGCTTCAAACATTGGGAAAATGTGGCCCATCCTCGACCTGGTGAACATAAACGTCCAGACTGCCTTCGAGACAGGTGAATCAATTAAATGTGTATTTACTTTCCTCTGACGTGTTATGCAGAGCATCGAGAAAGTGGATTAGAATTCTTGATGACATTAGTATTGCATCGATATATTGGGGATTTACCAACGATGTAGTACTAATGGTGTAAAAAATGGGGGGGAGGGGGGGAGTTCTCCCGACGTTATCCTTATGCGTCAGGAGTTCTCCTATAAATAACCCAATTTCAATTATGTTCCATCGTAGTCTTCCGTCGCCGTCTGCCGTCGCTCTTATTAATTCCAAGAAGTAGTTTTTTTTTTTTTTTTTTTTTTTGTTTAGGGTTAGTTTTGGTTTTGGTGTATATTTTGATTTAGATTAAGGATTCAGATTTTAAATTAAATTTAGGATTTATATTTTGAATTAGTTTTAGGATTTGGTTGAATTAGTTTTTGGTATTGAATTTGAATTTATGTGTTTTTTTTATTTAAAAATTAATTTTAGATTGAATTTGAATTTGATGGAGGTTGTATTGAAAAGAGAATTGAATTGAAAATTTGAGGGGCCGGTAGGGGTTGGATTGAATATTACTATCCTACAATTATGATAGCCTTTAGTTAAAACTTAGTTGTTGTTTATTTCTTAGTTGTTTTGTTTGTTAGAACTATTAGGTAGCTTGTAAAGATTGAAATAATTTTTTGTTGATTTCGTATGGCTATCCTATAGTTATGGTAGCCTCTTTCGCACAAATTAAACTTAGTTTTGAATTTGTTAGTAATTTTGGGGGGTTTGAGTGTTAGTTAGCTTGTAAAGTATGTTGGTAGGGATAGGTAGGTTGTAAGGATTAAAGTTATTTGTGGTAAGTTTGTTTTGGCTATCATGTAGTTATGGTAATCGTTGTAGTTTAAACTTAGCTTGAGTGAAAAATTTGGGAGATTGGGCATAACTTATTCATGGAGTAATTAAGTTTAGGGTTTGAGAGAAGGAATATACTACTAATCAAACATATTTATATTTTAGGTCTTTAACGATGGACAAAGGTTGGGTAAAAGTTAGGAATAAGTTCTCAATTGAGTATAGAGAGCGTGTGACCCAATTTTTAGAGATTGTCAAGTTTCACGTCGATGCTTACAGATGAATAAGGTGTAAGCTTTTATTCCATTCTTCTCTTATATTATGCTAATGGTTCTCAACTTATGAAAATTTAAGTAAAGTATCCTTGTACTTTAATTCGTTGAATTATATATTTTTTTTTCAAGAAAATTAGAACCATTTAGTTGGGATTTAAAACTTGAAAATTTTCTTTAGGTGTTCAAAGAAGAAAATTAAAATGAGACTAAAAGAGTGATCTTTGGGGCAAAAATAGAGATTTATTTTGGAGTGAGGGGTATCATGATAAATTACTCTTTTCTTTTAAACAAATAAAAGTAATAAAAATAAAGAAAGAAAAAGAAAAAAAAAATCCTTTCTTTTTCTTCGTGGAAGCACGCAAACGCGCCCCCTCTCCATCTTCTCGAAATTTTCTTCGCCTGTCTTTCCTTCACGACGCTATCTCTCCACTTCCACACATCGGCGAAGTTGTGACTGAACGTCGCACACTTCAGTCTCTCACTGTCTCTCCATCGAACACACACCACCGTGTGGAATCAAATTGCTAACCGATTTGTGTGATAGCTTGTCCGGCTTCCTCCGTCTCACCACAGTTGCCGATTGGAAGTTATTCACCAACACTTAGTCCACAATCACGCTACCCCTGAGTTTTGTTCGAACTAGTTACGCTGTTTGTTTGTGTGCTAAGTGAGCCTTCCGTGTGCTGGTGATTGTCAAATCTCTGTTGTCTCATCGTTGCATTGTCGCTGAATGGTTGATTCTTGAGTTTTGGAGTAAAATTTCACTGTTTTAGTTGAGTCCTGTAATATTTGAAATACTCATTAAGTTTAGACTTGATCTTAACATCAACCATTACTTTTTTATGCTAGATTCGAGTTTTAAAAGCATTTGAGTCGCTATCTAGCCATTCGGAAGGTTGTAATTAGGCGTTTTGGCACAACTTGGGTAAGATTCTAAATTTTATTGATTGGTTCTTGAGTACCCATTGATTTTTAGCGATAATATTGAATAACCCATGATGTTGGATGCTTAATTTTCTAATTTAGAAGGTAGTCGGGGTGTTGTTCGTTGAAGTTAATAGTATTTATTAAGTTCTTGGTAAGGTTTGGAATGGTTTTCACAGACCATCGCTGGTTTTTATTTTGGTTTGAGCTACAGAAGAAGAATTAAAATGTAAGGTTAGTTTTATTTCAAAATTAACTCATTTTCCAACAAAAGTTGTGAAGGAAGTTCGAGCAAATGGTGAAGTTTAGTTGATGATTTTTGTGGAAGAAGTTGGGTCACAGAATTTTAAAACAAATTCATAAAGTCTCTGGTTTTTTTTAGTATTCTAAATTGTGCTCTTTGAGTTAGGAGCTCTTTTTGGTATGGTTAGAAAGTTTGTTAAATTTCATACAACTTTCACGAAGAAATCGTGAACTAAAAATCAAGGGAAGTAGGTTAAATTCAGGATCAAAATTGGAAGTAAGCAGAAGACGTGAGTTTGCCTTACCTATGTTTTGGGAAAATTATGTGTTAATCTGTGAGGAATCTCATTTCTATTCCTTCAAGTAAGTTGTAGATGATTCCAAAATAAAGATTTTGATATAAAGTACATAATTTTTAATTAAATATTGAAGAAGTTATGAGTAGTTGAAATTAGCCTATTGAAGCTAGAAAATTTCTGGAAAAATATGGAATAAAGGACCCATTGAGCTTGGACTAAGTTGGATGCTCATTGGGCTAAGTATCAAGATTTCGAGTTTAAGGGTTCGTATGTGAAATGTTTAGTTTAATCTTAGGTGCTTTGTAGATTCAAGGACATTAGAAGCATCAAATAGATTTTAGCAACCTTACAAAATATTTTTGTAATTAATTGTAGCTTCAGATCATATAAAGATATTGATATGACCTTGATCCTTATTTTAGGCCAAATTAAAGTGGGAAGAGCATACAATCCTGGGGGATCGAGTCATTGATTGTGAGTGGCTCATTTTCAAGCTTTCTTTATATTTACAGATGTTGTCTTATGATATCGTTGAGAAATTACATGGTTTAAACTTTTTATACCTATATTTTCATTTATGTTTAAACAATGAATTTACTCATGATGATTTCAAGAATATGTTGATTAGAACTACTTTATGAAAATGTGTTTTATCATCATCTTTGGCTTTTAAGCACAAAATATGTGATTTATGAATGATGGTGATTTACCCATAAGCTATGTGAATGTGTTTCCATAGCGCCACCTATGGTTGTCAGGGAGTTCCAGGGTTGAAAGAGACCTTGACCGGAGATCAGAGAACCTAAGCCTAGGTTAGGATATGGATGGAGGATTGAGATATTGCTTCGTGCCTAGTTTAACCCATAGTGGGTGGCTTTATGTGCACATAGAAGCAGAAATAGAGGTATGGATATTGTGGTAGGTGCTCAGTATGCGTGAGCTCCGATTGGCCACATGTTTCTTTGTGGATGTGGATCACGTGTGAGCTATTCCGGGCCATGTAGTTAGTATGCTATCATAGTCGGATTGGATGGAGGTTACTATCATGATGGATACTAAATATGCGTGAGCTAGCTGTGGTCGCATGATTCTTTGATCATGCGTGAGCTACTATTGGTCGTATGTTTAGATACCTTGCCATGATTGGAATGAATATGGGATTGTTGATTGGCTTGTTGGATATGTGATGATATCGCTTTAGTTAATATTTAATTATCGATGCATATTTACACCTTTTGTTGAACATGTTTATGAGTTTTTACATCTATTTACTTACCACTAATTGAGTTTCACCTTACATTTTCAATGTTTTTCTTCCCCCCCAAGTAGCAACCCAGGACCAAGCGTTGTTTGAGCCCCGTCGTTCTTGTAGATCTTCTTTTTTGTATATATATAGTGTAAACTTTTGTAATGCCATCATAGGGTGATTAGTCTTATCTAGAGAGGCACTATAAACTCGTGTTTTGGAAGACCCCCAATTAGTTTTCATTCTTTTGTATGAAATACGTATTTTGTACCTTAAATTCTACTCAAAGTTTTGAAACCATCTGGATGTGTGTGGTGAGACACACTGGTTGTATGTAGTATCTGAAGTCTGATTATAATCTTATAGAAGTGGAAACTTTTTCTTTTTTCAGGTGTGGATACCCCATATTTTAGGGGAGGTGCTCCCAAAGTTTGTATGAATTTCTATTCAAAAAGTTGTTTTATAAATTTTACGTTTCAAAATAATGTTTTAAGGAGTAGACTCACACCATGATCTAGTTTAGAGAAAAATTCTAGAACGGGGGTGTGACATAAGGTGTCCATGCAAGACATGTATGAACTCAAATTAGGACTCATTAGAGGGTGTGGAGCGACATCTCTTAACCATTGGAATATCCCACTCCTATAAAGAATGAGTGTGTCTTAGAGAGTCAGTGAACTTGCATAGAGGTATCGAAAGGTTTGATGAAAGAACTAGTAGTAACCTTTTTTATGAAGGAACTAGCAGTAACCCTTATAATAAGAAAGACGAAATGTTTGGCATGCTTAATGATTTACAAGTTTCGATTGAACACGAACAGGAAACAGAGGAAGGTTTGAAGAATGAGATGTCGTTTAATATTGGGGTAGATATAGAAAAAGAGACAAAACGAACATATTTCAGGACTTATTGAATGAAGCACGTAGTGAGCTATGACCCGATTGTCCATAATTTTCTCCCTAATTTTTTTTGGTTAAGTTGATGCATGTAAAGGTTCTAAACAGTTGTATTGAAAAGAGTTGCTGATGACTTCATAGACGATAATGATGATCAATTGTCACATCAAAGCTGATCAAGCGACGATGAATGATAATGAAGAATCACTTACCCATATATTTCATTATTTTACGCATTAAGTTTCATGTACTCGTATTTGTTTAATTAATTTTGGATTTTATGTCCATAAGTACTATGTCATCATTCTCGAGCTCTATCGAGGAGGTAGATGCTCACTTTCTCGAGTTTGGAGGCAAGTTCAACAACGCAAGAGCAAAATCCTCGATGGGCGACACTTCGAGTTAGTGTTGATTTGATGTAAATACAAACAAGTACATTTAGTTTTACTTTGTTTCTAACTGAACTTGTCTTCTTTAGCATATGTGCCTCAACCCTCTTCGACTCTAAGGAGACGTCAACTGTCTTGAAACTTGGAGTTGGAGAGATACATTCATAAGTAAGGTAGAATTCCAATTACCATAGCCATAGGAGTCACTATAAGAAATCAGAACATCTGCGATGCCAAAAATAACGTCGGCAAAAGGTGCATCTTCGTTAATTTTCTTTCGCCGACGCACGCAATGTTACGACTTGGAAAGTTTAAAATTAAATTTAGTGTGTTGACTTTCTGTGACGCACACTATGTTGCATCGTGGAAAGTGTGAAAAGTCACTTTCCACGACGCACACTATGTTACGTTGTGGAAAATCACTATGTTACATCGCAAAAAGTGACTTTTCGCGACGCAGATGAATAAGGCATCGTGAAAAGTCTAAAAATTAAATTTAATACGTTTAGTTTCCATGACGCACAAGAACCAAACGTCGTAAAAAGTTTAAAATTTAATTTAATATCTTCACGTTCCACGACGCTTAAGAACCAAACATCGAGGAAAGTAGAAGTTGTAAGTGTGCGTATTGAAGTGACAATGGTCACCTTTTCATGACGTATGGTAGGTGCACGTCGGAGAATATTTAAATAATTAATTTGTTATTTAACCTTTCTGCGATGTTGGAGTTACTCGACGTTGGGGAAAGGGTCCTTCTGCGACATGTTCAAAAACGTCGGGGAAAGTATAGGACATGTTCAAAATCATTTGAACATGAATTGCTTTAGAGTGATTTTGAGCATGGAAGAAAAATAATTTCAAATAGTTAAAAATCATTCTAAACAACATCTTTAGTAACTTTTGTTTATGTCAAATAGCTTTCTCTTACTGGTTCTCTTAACCTTCAATTTGTATGAAATAAGTCCTTAAATTTTAAGTGCCTAATAAATTCATAAAAACTAGATTGGAATTTCAATTTAGTAGAGCAATTGACCTAGTCAACATTTTGTTTCCCAAAATCCATTGGTCTTACTGGACGTGTAATTGAAAGGACAAATTACACATAGATAACAATCAAGTTTAAAATATAGATACAACATCTTGTAAAAAAAATTGTTTAAATATAATAAAATTTAGTTTTTGCATTCAAAGTCTATTAGCGATATACTATATTGCTAATGCAAGTTTATCAGTCATAGAGTCGATCACTAATAAAAACCTATATGCGTGAATTTAATTATATTTGTATTTACCTAAAAAAAATTATTATACATTTAATTATTATTAATAAAATTGCTATCAATAGAATTATCCAAATTGCAAAAAGTAAATTTAGTTTTAAAATATAAATATCAATTAATTTTATATTCTAAAGACCTGCTTGACATAAAAGAAAACACTCAAAAGATACTTTTCAAAAGTCAACCGATCTAAACATTTTTTTTAAAAAAAATTGAAATGTATGTTTCTCCAAATTTAACTAAAACTGGTTGTCCTACATGATAATATAACTATTGATTTGGTGAATGACGAGATTTGTTTTAA
>JBBPDI010099088.1:0-10918 GCA_037974545.1 Cucumis variabilis | reverse complement strand
TCTTGTGAAGCTTTAAATTAGTTGATAATATGCAAATTAGCTTATTAATTCTCGATCTTTGGTGACAAAAAAAAAAAAAAAACTAAATAATGATTTCTAATTTCTTTTCCAAATTTCTAAAAGTTAATTAGCACAGGTTTCTATTCTTGTGGTTTACATTTCCTAAAGTTCCATCTAAAGTAACTCATTAAACTAAACTTATAATCATTCAACAAATTCTACTGTTCATCCAATACAAACGGTATAACACCTCATTTAGTAATTATTTTATTTTATATTTTTAGTTGTATAAAATTCTAACACCTATAATTACTTCTATCAGCTTTAAATTTCTTTGATTTGTTTTCAAATACCAAATCAATTTTTAAAATTAAGAAAATATTTTTAAAAAATTGCTTTTGTTTTTTGAATTTAATTAAAATTCAAAAATTAAAATTAAAACAGTTATCAAATGAGGTTTAATTTTTTTTTAGAAATTTTCAATTTATACCTCTAACTTAGTATGGTATCAATTTAAATTTTGAATTTTTGTAAAGCATATCAAATGACATAATCTCCTATAAATTTAGTTTGAAAAATATAGTGCAAACATACCGTTGTTTCCAAATTAAATTCATTAGAACTACGTTTAAAAATCTTTCATGCATCAAATTCTTGCTCACATGTAGACATTTTTTAAATGTCAAATTACTGCAATAATGGAATATTAGAATTGTTGCATGAATAATTTTTTAAAAACATCTTAGTTGAGAGTTTGAATTGATTAACTTTTTTTTAAAAAAATAGAAAAATTGGATTAATTAATTAATTAAGTTGGTGTAGTGTAGATGTTAGTTGTTAACCTGTGATTTTTTTTTTTTTAAATCTTCAAGGTGTAATGCTAAGGAAAAATGGCTAAAAAAGTTTATTCAATTATTTAAACCTCAGATTTAACATAATATATGATCATCATCTTTAGATGAAAGAAAAATTAAAAGTTTCTTCGTGTAGATTTAGATAGTTTATATATAAGTAGATTATATAGGAAAATCAATTTTTTTTTTAAAAAAACAAAAGTTGTTCCTAACTAAATCTGTTTATTTATTATTATTATTATTTTCATCTAATAACTAAACATCGTTTCCTACCTGAATAACTAAAAATTTATTATATTTTTTCTAAAAAAAAAAATTCCTACAAAATCCGTTAACATTTTTAGAAAAAATTTATATAAACCTAAATATTTTAAAATATATTATTTTATTTATAAAAAAATTCTTCTCAACGTCAATATTTAAATATATTATTAAAAAATAATAAATATTCTGTTTTTATCTAAACGTGAATATATCAAAATGTATGGATTCTTTTTTTAAAAAAAATTGTTCCATACCTAAATTTATCGAACTAAGTTATTTTTAAGAGAAATTTTTACAAATAGTAAATTTTACAAAATATTTACAATTTATAGCAAAATTTATTTTTAAATTTTTTTTGTTTTTATAAAAAAAATTAAATGTAAATATATGAAATTCTATTTTTTACAAAAACTAATTTAAACAAAATCATCAAATTCCCAGCCGCTCATTTGAGTTTTTCTTTCTTTTTTTTTTTTACTATCTTTTGTAAATAGTTTTCATTTATTTGCCATTAATGATAATTCCTTTGTATGAAAATCTATTTTTTTTTAAGTTTGAAACTAGATAATAGAAGAAAATGAGAGTTATTGTTATAATTACTAGTACAAAATTATATTAAATAATAAGATAATTGTTATGAATAGCAAAATATTGAAATTATTTATAAAAGAAAATAAATAAATAAATAAAATACATTATAGAGAATTTAATGAATTTTTCTATATTTTGTAAATAGTTTCAATATTTTGCTATTTTTGAAAATACCCCAATAATAACCATATAACTAATCACTAAGCGGCAAATGAAAAAAGAAATGTTTCTCATAGCTTCATTTAGATGGTATTAAATAGCCAAAATGAATCAAAATATAGTTTCTTTTAAATAGTAAGTTTATAGATAGCAAAATGAAACAATATTTACAATATATAACAAAATGATAGACACTAATACTAATAGACTCTTATCATTGTCTATTAATGACATACTAACAAAAGTCTATCAGCGTTTATGTCACAACCCATCCTGCAAATTATGTGAGATGCAATATGACTTTGACCATTCTGACTCGTTAAATGCCAAAACACACTCAACTTAAATTCCTTAAGCTTTGCTTCATCGCCTGATAACTTCACACTTAAACTTAAATTCATACTTTATGTGATCAACAACTTAGCAGAAATAGAAAGATGGAAGCATTCCTTTTATTAACTTTAATTAACCAAGCGTTCTACGTTACTTTACAAGAATACATAAATACAACATTTAAACTTTAAAAGTAAAATGTCTGGTAGTTCTTTTCTTGCCTAGCAACTTCTCACTCTTTCCTTACTTGACCTTAATGCCTGAAACCTAGAAGGTGAAACCTTAAAACATAAGTCAAAATACTTAATGAGATTTTCAAAAAAAAAATTTGGAATACATAAAATATAAATACAGTATTTCACAAGCTCATCTTTTAGTCAAATAGCATAAACACATCATCTAACATAAAACACGCATTAGTCATAAATCATTCATTTGGCCAAGAACCTGATGTTGGCATAAATACTTCAAATCTATATAATAGATTTAACACAAGATCATGCTAAATTGTCAAGAATAAGATACATATCAGATTCCATTGATAATGGTTGTAAGGCTCTTGTCTAATGGCTATAAAATGACTATTATCTTCCTCAACCAAAACCATGAATGCTCTTAGTGAGATCTTTCTCTTGATAAGATACAAGAAAGACTAAGTGCTTATTATTTTGGTATATTAAGGACCATAGCCCTAAGTCTCTTTATATACCAGTTCAATTATGATCCCATTAAATCCTAATCAATCTAGGAATAAGCTTCTACCCATTTAATCCATACTCAATTAGGAATCTTGAACCTTAATTAAATAGATCACATAATAGGCCTAATTTAATAAAATAACCCAATATGATAAATTATTAATTTACATACATTGCCCACACTTTAAATATGTCTAACAATCTCCCACTTGGGCTATATTTGTATTCCTGATATAATTAAATCACATAAACCTTAAGCACGGATAAACAGGTTATTTTAATGATAGAATTCCTCTTTAGTTCAATCTGGTCCATCTCCTGCATTAGTATGGAACCAAGGTGACTTTTGTCACATCCTTGTAACTAAACCTTCCTTGATCACCAATTCCAATACATTCAGTGACATAGATCAAGTATGGATGGATAGCATGAAAATTACATGCAAAGTGATCTAAATCATACTTGTTTCCAACTGATCCAAATTCTTTAGTGAGATCATTCTAAAAAACACTTTATGCTAAACTGCATTTGCAAAACTGCATGCATGATAAATAAGTTCAGATGATAAAACATAAACCATCAACTTTATTCTATATAGAAAACAAACAAATTAAGGTCAAAGAACATCCTTAATAACAACTCCCACTAAACTATGGAATCAGAAAATTGACTAACTAACACCAATATGAGCAACATGCTCAAGGAAAACTTTAGTGGTGTACTTTTAGTCAATGGATCTGTCACAATCGAGTTTGTTCTTTATGTGTTCTATCAAAATTTGACCACTCTAAACTCTTTCACAACTAGAAGCTTTATGTCTACATGCTTTGACTTTGTATTGCTTCTGTTGTTATTGGAATACATTACTGCTGAATTATTGCAGTAAAATAATTTTATTTGTCTTTGCCAACTACTATTTGCAGCCTAGTGACAAAATTTCACAACCATATTCCATGACTACATGCCTCATAACATGCATAAACTTCATATCTATGGTAGAAAAAGTAATAAGTGTTTGTTTAACACTTTTCTAAAATATAACTCCTTTAACCAACATGAAGGAAATCACAAAGTGTGTTGGCATCCAACATAATCGAAATTAGAATATCATATGATCTCCAAAATTTCTAATCTCTTATAAGTGAAAGCATATAACTTTTGTTCTTTGTAAATACCTTATCACCTGTTTGGCTGCTCTTTAATGATCCATCCCTGGATTGCTCAAATATCTACCTAATACTTCAACTATGAACACATTAGGCTTCCAATAATTAATGCATAGGAAACCTTTTACATCTCTTTAATCTCGAGTGTGGTCTTGGGGTATTTACCTGAATGAAATTTGTCACCTTTAGCAATGGGGATATCTCTTGGTGCACAATCTTTCATGTCAAATCTACTAAAAAAATTTTAATGTAGTTCTTTTGTGATAATCTCAAAATACCTTGAGAGCAATCTCACAATATTTTAATTTCTAATACAAAAGAAGCATCACCAAGATCCTTCATCTCAAAATCTTTTGAGAAATCTCTTAGTGTTATGCAATAAACCAACATGATTACTTGCTATGAGTATGTCATCAACATATAACACCAGGAAAATAAATTTACTACCATCGAACTTGTGATATACACAATCTTCCACTATATTAACCTCAAAACCAAAAGAGGCAATTACTTCATGAAAATTGTGATACCATTAACAAGAGGCTTGTTTGAGACCATCGATGGATTTCTTCAATTTGCACACCATAGACTTTGAACTATTAGATTAAAAGTTTTCTGGTTGTACCATATAAATTGTCTCATCAATGTTTCCATTAAGAAACGTAGTTTCACATCCATCAGGTGTAGCTCTAAATCAAAGTGAGTTACCAATGCCATGATTACCTTGAAAGAATCTTTCAACGAAATCGGAGAGAAAGTCCATTTGTAATCAATGTCTTTCCTTTGAGTAAAAACCCCTTTGCGACAAAATAAACTTTATATCTTTTGATTTTACCTTGTGAACTCCTTTTGGTTTCAAATACCATTTATAACCTATGGGTTTCACTTTTGATGAAAATTTGACAAGTTTCCAAATTTCATTGTCTTTCATGGATTTTATTTTCTCTTCCATAGTATTTATCCACTTTTGAGAGTAAGAACTTTGTAGACCTTGTTGGAAATTGATTGAATAATCTTCCATTATGTCCATATTATCTTGAGTTCTTGAAGAATTACAATATAATCATCTGAAATTGCACTTCTCTTTTCTCTAGTGGACCTCCTTAATGACACTTCTTGAGGTTGTTGAGTTTGAACTTTAGACTCAATAGGAACTACATTGTTGTCTTGTTCTGTAATTGGTTCCATAGTGACATCAGGAATTTGATCCTGAACATCATCTACGCCCACATTAGAAAGAGAAACTAATCCCTCTTTAAAGACAACTTTCTTTATGTTATCTTCTCCTCAAACTCAACATCCTCAAGGAATCTGACATTTTCAGTCTCAAAAAACGATCTCGAAATGGGATCATAAAGCTTGAAACCCCAAGAATATGCTCAGAATATCCAACAAAATAGCAGCTAATAGTTCTTGAGTCCAATTTTTTTTTTCGTTAGCCTTATAAGGCCTAGCCTCAGCTACACAACCCTAGACATGAAGATGCCTAATACTTGGCTTCTTTCCTGTCTACAACTCATAAGGGGTTTTAGCTATTGATTTAGTAGGTACCCTATTGAAGATATATGTTGCAATCTTTAGTGCCTCACCCTAGAGGAATTTTGGTAAAAAAAAAAAAAAAGACTAATCATACTTCTTACCATATCCTTAAGTGTTCTATTCTGTCTTTCCACTACATTGTTCATGCTGGATTTTCCTGGTATAGTGTATTGCGGGACGATTCCACATTCCTCTAGGTATTTGGCAAAGGGTCCTAGACGTTATTCACCTAATCCATCATATCTACCATAGTATTCATCACCACGCTCAGATTTGACGTCCTTTATTTTCTTTCCAAGTTGAAGTTTAACTTTAACTTTAAAAGACTTGAAAACATTCAAAGATTAAGATTTATCGATTGTTCCTTAGTAGAAGCAGATTTATCGATTCTTAATGCAAGATTTAGATCCATACACCCAAAAAGTATCTCTAGGCTTTTCTTCCAAATCTTGAAATTCTATCCATTCAACTTAGGGATTGAATTTAGATTTCTAAGTATTTGAGCGAGACCAACTAAACCAAGAACAAGCAAATAAAGGATATGCTCA
This sequence comes from Cucumis variabilis, assembly GCA_037974545.1. NCBI lineage: Eukaryota > Viridiplantae > Streptophyta > Magnoliopsida > Cucurbitales > Cucurbitaceae > Cucumis > Cucumis variabilis. The sequence goes on along the minus strand of JBBPDI010099088.1, from coordinate 4,766 downwards.
CAATTAATAGATGTCATAAAATATGCCAAAATAATTTCACAATATGGTGGACCCCTTTTACAAGATACCTAGCACAACATTGATGTCCAACGTCCTTTGGGTAGAGACATCAACTGTCAGCGGTACTCTCAACGTAGTAATCAAAGTACTGACAGTATATTCTGTCAAAAAATTAGCCTTTCTTTGCATCGACTATTTTTCACATGAGCAATCCTTATAACTGTCACCTACTCATTACCACATGCATACTCATAATTTGGCCAAATAATTATCTTTCTTTGGACCGATAATTATTCATACAAATCAATGAACATGCACATCCTATATTCTATAATTAAACTAATCTAGATAACAAATGCTACTTTGGCAACATGTTATTTTGACCAATTCAATCTAAAATACAAGACACAATAATAATAATTTTATAATTGTAAAAAATAATGGAAGAACACCAAATAATCTTTACCAAAATTCACCCAATAATTGGGTACATTAAAATACAATTAATGTAACATAAACATGTGAATATCCCAATATTATCATTCAAATTTACTCCACAGAATGATCAACATGATCAAATTAAACTTGAATTCATAACATGATTAAACAAATATTGAATCTAGATCAATTAAACTTCAAACCACAATATAATTGACCAAATCTTGAATCAAGAACAATAAAACTTAAAACCACAATATGGTTAATCAAATCTTGAATCATGAAACATTAAACTTTGAAACCACAATATGATTCATCAAATCTTGAATCAAGAAACATTAAACTTTGAAACCACGATATGATTAATCAAATCTTTAGTAAAGAAACATTTAAGTTTGAAACCACGCAATATGATTAATCAAATCTTGAATCGAGAAACATTAAACTTTGAAACGACCACGGCATGATTAATCAAATCTTGAATCTAAAACAATTAGACTTAAAACCATAATATGATTAACCAAATCTTGAATCAAGAACCATTAACTTTAAAAACTCAATATGATTAATCAAATCTTGAATCAAGCAACCAATAGAAGACAATCATATTCCAACAATTCAACATGACATTCATGCTCTGATACCACTTGGTGCCATAAATACTCTAGATCTATATAATAGATTTAACCCAGGATCATTCATGCTAAATTGTCAAGAATAAGTTATAGACCAGATTCCATTGATGATGGCTATAAAATGGCTCTTGTCTAATGACTATAAAATGGCTATTGTCTTCCTCAACCAAAACCCAGAATGCCCTCAGTGGGGTTTTTCTCTTGATGGGATACAAGAAAAGGTGTGTGTTTATTGTTTTGGTATATTGAGGGTCATAGCTTTAAGTTTCTTTATATACTAGTTTCATTAAGATCCCCATTAATTCCTAATCAATATAAGAATAGGCTTATACCCATTTAATCCATAATCAATTAGGAATCTTGGGACTTAATTAAATAGATCACATAATAAGTCTAATTTAATAAAATAATTCAATGTGATAAATTATTAATTTACATACATAGCCCACACTTTAATTAGACGTATTATTTAAATATGTCTAACATTTGAATCAATCTCTACGCTAAGATTCATCAACTCGCATTTAGACTATTGTGATGTTCTTTTCATCAACAACATCTAAGAATATTCTGATTCATTCATTGTTGCTTAGGCCGCTAAGCAAAATACATGTCTTTTATACATTGGCCAACTTCACTCCACTATAGAGTCATTTTCTACATTGTTGCCTTTACTCCTTATGTGCACTTAACCGTTAGCTCATTGATAGGAAGTAAATTAATGGTTTGAACACCATTTCACAATCATTGGAAACTCATAAAGCATACTTTAAACATAACATAAACTTTTCATTCGAAATCTCTTTGGAAACATTTGAGTATAAATCATCATTTTAAACTTAGTTGCCTTATTAGTTTCCTTAATCCTTTAATCATAAATAAACTGAAACTTCAAAGAAAACCTTTAATCATAAATAAACTATTTTAAGAAGAAAACACTCACAACACTTGAGGGCGTTTGGTCCTCATACTATGAAGGAGTGGAGTGGACTATTTTAGCCCACTCCATGTTTGTCTCGGGGGTTATCATAATCATAAGATTAGAATTGTGACTATTCTACTTTTTCCTTATATCTCATTTGTCACTATTCCTCACTCCATTTTTCACTATTCCTCACTCCCCCCTTTCACTATTACTAACTTCTCCAAACATAAATTATAATAACTCAGACTATAATAATCTGCACTCCAAACACAGACTATAATAACCCACAGACTATTATAACCTACCAATTATAATAACTACGGATTATAATAACCCACCCCATGCCCTAAACACAGAGTATTTGGGGATTAGTTGCCATAATCCTCAAATACTCCTACACTTCTTCTCGTGTAGTCCTTCAACAACAGTTTCAATGCTTAGTTTTCTTTTCAGTCTTTCAGAGTAACACTCCTTAATAATCTAACTTCTTCCTCCATTTATACAAGTCTCAAAACAGATTAGTCATTTCAGAACTCTTGATAACTCGTCTGCTCCTAGTCTTAGTGGTGCACGTAGAAGCTTAACGTTTAACTTAATCATGCTTACCTTAAACTTCTACACGTGGCCCATTAAGTAATCTTAGAAAAACTTCCAATAATTTTTCCTTCTCTTTATCGCCTAGTTTGTGGAAATTCTTAATTTGCATTCTTAGGTTTCCTCGCCTAACTCTATCTCATGAAGAACCTCTATCACCTAGCTGCACTTAAACGCTAGAAGTTTTACCTCGTTGTCTTGCTTCACCACTTCACATCAGCTTCTCAACGCAACCTTTCATTCAAAACACCTTCTCTTAAACACCTAGTCAAATTTTATCCTTTCTTAAGTACGGGTCTCACAGTTTATTAATATCTATTATTGATAAAATCTAAAATTTTAATATAATATTTTATCAGTTTTTTCATTTACAACACTCTAACACATTGCATTGTTATAGAGTACTCATCATCGCAACTTTCATTGAGGTAACATAATCTATAAAGTTTGTATTTATAAAGAAAAATAATAAATCCAAACTTTAAAAAAATTATCTTAAATAACAAAACTTCTAAAAATGTTTATAAGTATAACAAAATATTACAACTAAGTCTGTGATAAATTATGATAGACTAATATTTATTTTAAAGATATATTAATTTTATTTTGATCTATCACGATGTATCATAAATAGACTGTGATATTTTGTTATATTTTGACGATGTTTTTTTTTTATTTTACAATATTTAAAAACAATTCTCATTTTTATATGACAGAAATGATAGGTTGAAATTGGAAATTATGGGAGAAGGAAGAATCAATCCACTCATATCACGCCTATAATTGACAAGAAGAAAAATCCTTCGAATGGCAGGTTGTTTGTTTTCTAACCAGAGAAACTTATCTTTTTAATCTTAAATTTTAAAAAATGAAAATATTTGGTTTGTAAGGTCGGTTTGATAATTAATGTTCATGTTTTATGTTTCTGTTTTTCTATTTAAAAAAAAAAAAAAAACTCATGTTTAATAATCATTATTGTTCTCAAAAGTTAAGAAATGTTTTTAAAAATAAGGTAAAGAAGAGAAACTATTTCAGTTCTGTTCCATTGTATTTGATTCTTGGGGAGACACACCTATGTTTACTTTTAGTTTAAAGGTCTTGGGTTCAACTTTCAATTTTGATAATTTTATTTATTTCTTTTATATTTTTAACTTATTTTATTTTTTCTTCCTTTATTAATATTTCATATTTATATGTTTAATATTTCTTAATTTAATTCTTTATTTCTTTATTAATTTTTCATATTTATGTGTTTAATCTCTTCTATGTAGGTTTAATATTTTTTAATTTGTTTTTATTTTTTTCCTCTCATAACTTTTCATATTATATGTTAATTTAATTTTAAATTTTAAATTTTTTATATTTAGATTAATCTAATATTTGATTTTCAAATTTTACATCTAATTTCAAACTTTATTCTATATTTATTTTATATTTATATTTTAAATATTAAACTATTCAATATTTAAATTTATATACTATTTTAATCTTCTAAATTTAAATTGTTATTATGTTTATTTAAATATTTTCTAAATTTTAAAGTTCAAATTTCAAATTTTGCCATACCCATGTTTATATGTTATTTAAATTTAAACTTATTAATTTTAGTATCATCGAAATTAGTTAGAATTTTGCATTATATAATTTTTTTACAAAAATAATCATTTAAGTTACCTTTAATATTTACGAACTACACATTTACATAATAATACAATTTAGTTAAATTTGAATCAACATCATCTGAGAGAAATGAATCGAATGAGAAATAATGTTTCAAATCAAATTTTAACGACATATGATTAATAAAAATGATTGATTATACCCTTTAACGTGCGTGTTTTATAATAATTATTTTTTTCATATTTTGATGAATTTTATATTTTTTTTATTTTTTACCTAATCATATTATATTTAAACTACAAAATTAAGAAAAAAAGTTAGAAAAAATAATACAAGAAAGAGAAACAAGAAATGACAATTACCAAACCTATGTTTATGTTTCTGTTTTTTCTTTTTTTGTAAAGAAATAAAAATAATTATCATAGTTTCGTTTCGGGTTCTAAAAAAAGAAATAAGGGGTTATTTTCAAAAATAATATGTTTTCTAAAAATATTGACAAAAATAGGGTTGTTTGATAAAAAATGATAAGAATAGGTTGTTTTGGTAAACTATTG
>JBBPDI010099082.1:0-10920 GCA_037974545.1 Cucumis variabilis | reverse complement strand
CGAATTATTCCATCATAATGTTCTAAGTTGATTCCTTGTGAGCTAGCGGGGGAACCTAATGGACCTATAGATCATGGCTCCAACGATCCGAGATTAACTGGCTAAACTCTTTTAGACCGAGTTAATCAACCTTCATTAACTAACGGATCATTCCACTAAAGTTCTGTAGTTTCACTTCCCTCACTATAGATATATTTGTGTCCATGTGATATAACCATAATATGTAAGTTAATCCTTCACATGTTGTTCATAATCTCGGTTGGGTCAAAGTACCGTTTTACCCTCGAGATTATATCTTTTCTTCTTAAGTCCCACTAATCCACTATTGAACAATTGGTTTAAGGTTTAACCTTTAAACTGAATCCCTCTCAAGACAATGAGAGGGTGGGGCCCCTTGTTCAATACCTAGATTCAGTCCTTAAGGGAACAACCTATCTACTAACCCTAGAGTGGGTAGGAGTGAATTTCGTCTTGCACCCTATGTCTCTAGCTATCCACCCAGTGTTACCCCTGAAATGGGAGGTTTATTAGGTCAGCGCCATTGAGCTGCCCTCACCTATGAAGATCTAAGGATAATCTCGTGTGAACAGAAGTTCATAGTTAGCTCAAGATTAAGATTAAGTTACATGGATATCTATAAACGAAATAGTCGATTTTAAAGTCAACGGTGTTATAACCTAAAAACGACTATTTATATGGTTCCAATGTTATGTAAACTCTTTACATAGGATACCCCCACTTCCATGTCTTTACATGAACGATTTAAGATCACATCGTTTGTACTAACTACAAAACGGGCCGTATCCATAGTGTTTCCAGAATAAGGCGCCCAACCGTATTCATATACTATAAACTATTCAGGTTATATACTCGAACTTGATCCACTTTTATGTCTATACATAAAGTTCAAGTTTACATAATAGCCTCGGAACATTTAGTTTATTGTCTTTCAAATTATAGTATCAATAAGACGATTTTATTCAACAGAATTTTGAATACAAACTAGGAGTTTTAGGACATAAATTCCAACAAATGTATTGCCAAAAGTCTAAGAGTAGTTTAAATTGAAACTTAAACAAATAATTATAAATCTTAACTTAGTATTAAAAAATTCAAAATACAGTTTCTCAAAATAAAATATAAAGGAAAAATAAAAGTAAAAGTTAAAATTAAGAGATATATTTACCTTCAATCATCATCTTGGCACAAAAGAAAATTCATTTTTTCCTTAAAAACTTTTTTTATAAATCCATTAACAATACATGAGGCTATTTATAGGAAAGATTAATTTTGATATTTCAATAGTTTTTTTCATGAAATTTGAAAAGATTAATAAAGATATATCAAAATAATATAAATAATTGTTTTTTATATATCTTTTGAAAAAAACCCTTCTAAATTCAACTGGTTACAAAAATTTGATGTTGAAATTTGTTGAACCATCTTCTACAAGAGAGCCTCAACTTCTTGAAATGTTAGAGAAGAGAAATAATTAGTTACAACCATATTTTGTTAGAAGAGGAAGTTATTTTGTGTTATTTTGTTTCAACAAAATAACTAATAAAGTCTTGTAGCCTCAAAGAAAAATTACTTAGAATAAATCCATGGAGATGTAATATGAAAAAGTGAATTCATATTGTTTTTGTATTTACTTCACACTAAACGTTGAATAAAAGAAATTTTACCTTGAAGAGTGGAGGTAGGCTATGTTCTGAACCACTATAAACTTCATCTTGTTGATTCTCTCATCTCTTCATCTTCCTTAAAGAAAAACCTCCTTGAAACCCTCATTTCTTCTTTTCTTTTCTCCCTCGGTGAACCATGCAAACATAAGGGAAATACAACAAAAGAAAATGACAGCTTGCTAAAGGAGAAGAAAAGTGAAGGTGAAAAGCAAGGGCAAAAAGGTAATTTTACTTAATTTCCCCAAAAAATAATATACTTGTCTCAAGATTGATTTTACAAATAAAGAGGAACCTTTTCTACTATTTCCAAGATTTGAAACCACATTTTTTGTTACTATGAAATTAGGAGTATAGAATTTAAAACAACTTAAAGAGTAATAAATCATGAATATAACATTAAGCTCAAGTTGACCCTAATTTAGATTACTAAAAACTAAGAGTCAAATGGTGAAGCTTGTAGACACAATGTATAACTTATACTTGTTTACTTATTCGAAAAGAAAAGTACTATGAAAATGAAAATTCATTAAATTTAACCATAAAAATAGTTATAGCTAATAAAAGACATAATTCAAAGATGATCATTGAGCACCATACCTCAATATTAGAAAGTTTTTTCTTTTTTCGCTTTCTTGTAGTCATTTTATTCATGCTTCTATTTGCATTTAATGTCGTATCAACCTCCATATTGTATTCGTTAACTTCCTCTTTACATTCTCTAAGAACACCATTTTTCCTCAAAAGAATTAATGACCTTTTAACCAAAAAATGAATGAAATAAAATGGAACATTTAAAATATTAAATAGTAAGTCAAGTTTACACATCATTAGTATTTTTGGTGAAAAAGTAATTAGTTATTGGCTTTTTGGCCTTTAATATCAAATTAATTAATCTTTTGATGATAAAAAATCTTTTTTTTATTATTGAAAATTTTATTATTTTGAATAGTTCATAGCATAGAGCTCGGAACAATAATTTTGACGCTTCTTGGATGACCCAGATCGGTGTTCAAATGAAGAAGATATTGTTGAAAGAAGCTTAAAAATAGCTGAGATGGTGACGTGGTGGCCAAATAATCAAATTAAACTAATTAAAGAAAATCACTTCGACCAATGAATAAGTAACACATGTGGTTTTGATTTTTTGATTGACTTTAAACAAATTGAATTTTATATTATTATTTATCATTTGTGTTTAATGGCTAATTTTTTAAAAGATGATGGACTTGTTTTTGTTGGGCTTTAAATGCATTATTATATTATTATTGAAAGATTTAGATAAAAGACCTAAATCTAATTGAAAATTTCACAAATGTCCTAAATTATAATTTATTTTCTTGTTAGGTTTTCTTATATTTTTAGGACAATTGTAACCTTATCATAATTATTAATTATATATAATTTTTAAAATTAAATTTAAATTATTTTCTTATTTATATAGTCAATATATTAGGTAAATAATAACTTCCCTAATTATTAATACATATATATTTGTATTTATTAATAGAATATTTATTACCTTTACAATAATTTAAATATGGTATAAATTATTATCTTATATAATAATAATATTTGTAATTATCTACAAAATAATTATTTTCAATTTCATACCCAAACCAAAAACTTTTTTCTCATGATCATCAATTTCGACGTCATCTTTCTTCTCCGATTTGTATTTCAAAAAATTGTCTTCTTCTTCCCTTTCAACTTGCTATAGAATATACCGTTAGTTTTTTTTTCTTTCATTTTTCGTTTCGCATATTCTTTCTTCTTTTTTTTTGTAGCATATATTTTTTTCCTTAAAAAATTTGTTCTTCTTCCGTTACATAGCATATATTCCAGTCATGTTCCTTCTATTTTGTTTAATTTTTTATTATTTGGTTCATCTTCATGTCATGCTCGACATAGAATTGTTATTAAATGGCTCATCATTCGTATATACTATAATATACCACTAAATAATAAATTTATGTTTTGTGATTTATCACATATATACTTCTCTGCATATATTCAATAATACCTACATATATTCTTTTTCATGTTCGATGATTTTTTTCTTATTGCGTATATATACCAATATATACACAAATTATATATTCATTCAGTATTTTTTTTATTCCTTATATATATGCTACTGAATAATTTACTTGTGTTTTGTGATTTATTATATATATACTACGCATATATTCAATAATATATACATAGATTTTTTTTTCATGTTTTGTGATTTTTTTCTTACTGCATTTATATACCATTGTATACATAGATTATGTATCCAATCAGTATTCTTTCTTAATTCTTACATATATACTACTGATAATACATATATTTTCTATGATTTGTTACATATATACTACTTCATATATTCAATAATACATAAATGATATTATCTTCAATATACTCAATATACCCTAATGTATTTTGAATACGAAATATAAATTATTACTAATCTTAAATTTGTCAATTTTTTCTTCAAAAAATTACTATACCAGTCGGTCGTCGATGTTCTTTTCCTTCACCGCTTATACTTCTCCCAATCTTCTATTATTCAGTGTCTTTTTATAAAAGAAAATGGAATCAATATTCAACGTATTCGAAGAAGAAAACTTTTACCCTTTTTTTTCTTAATTTTCTAAACCGCGTTAACCCACGTCCCTAATTTCTCTCATTGCCGGTCCACCTTCTATAAACATACACTCTATTATTCAATATATACTATAATTAGGTATAATATATGAAAAACAATGCAAAATGAAAGAAAGATTGGACGGAGAGAGAGATTGAAAAGTAAAAGAAAATTTTTTTAACAAAATCACCAAAATAAAAATAATTAAGGAAATTTTTTTATTATAGTATTACCATAATAAAATCTATCACTTACCATATATACATAAGATATCTGATAAATTCAAATATTAATCATGGTCCACTTACCTTTTTCCTTTTTCTATTTTTAATATATTATTAATAATAAAAATGGGTAAATTTGTCATTTGAGCCTTATATTTGTGTAAAATATTAGTCAATTTAGGATATTTTTGAAAATTTTGGATTAATCTTGTAATACGGTATACCATTTTAGACTATCTTAGTTCTACCCATTATTATTTGTAGTTTGTCTAACGGCTAATTGACTTTAAATCTCCAACATTCAATTTTCTTTTACCTATATCTAATAAATGATTTTGGATTTCAATATTTTTCCTCTCTTTTTAAATACTTTTTTCTCCTTAAATTTTTAACAATCATTTTTAACTTTACCATTCTCATAAATTGAGAAGGTCACCATTGTTATTCTCTCTAAAGCTTCCAATTTTCTATTTTTTCATCTCGTCCTTAAGAGAATTCTTATTGTATTATGAGGCTTATTATGAGCTCAAAAATGTATACTCACTCTTTTTAGAGATATTTCTTTTGTTACTTAAAACTTCAACATATTGTGATGGTTGGATCCTAACTCATGAAAAGATTAGGTTTGCTCTTGAACCCAAAAAAAGGAGCGAGGGAGCAGTTCGACTCTAATACGTGGAAAGAGTAAAAAAAAGATTTTTAATCAAAATACCAATAGGTGCTTGAAAAAGTGGACATTGGTCGAGTTTGATCGAACCACTGTAAAATTGCAATGTCTTCTCTCTAACTCTTTTCTAATTAATTTTTCATTTAATTTTAGTTGCATATTCTTGTTGGTTGAGATTGATTGTATATTATATTACATACATTTTACCAATCTTATTATTTAGAATAAATTAGCGCTAAATTTTTTTTAAGGTAAAATGTACTTTTGATCCTTGAGTTTTGAAGTCTATGTCTATTTGGTCCTTAAAGTTTCAAAATAGACACTTTGTCCCCATGTTTGCTCAATACTTCTAAATGATCCTTGAGTTAACTTTAATTTAACGAAATACTTACTAGACCTTTAAATGCTAACGTGGACATTGGTTATATTAGATGATGTGTAAATTATATTGAATTAGTTGATAAAAAATAAAATATATTTTTTAATCTTGATGTTCTAATTTAGTTATTGTTGAGTTAATTTGGGTTGATTGTATAGTTTTTCGTGAACTCTTTTGAAGAATCTCAACTTTTTCCTGGATCTTGGTTCATGCAGATGATGAATCTCAACTGAGATTTATGACTTTGCCTCGAGCTTTATTGAAGGAATCCCTAGCTCATATGAGTTTAACATATATTTTGTAGGATAATCTCGAGATCGATTTCCCTTGAGATTTGACCGAGATTACCACACATAATGCATGCAAAACCCTAATCTTGTGGCATCCCGGTCGGTGCAATCTTGTCTAAGTTCTATTGTTTATTCATGTAATCTCGACAGAGAATGCTTCAAGATTTTCCTGAGATTTATCAAAGAATACTGATTTAGGTGTGTTTTCTTTTTCTTACAGATGCCTCTTGTCACAAAATGCGAAGTTGAGGAGTATGTTTTATAATTTAGCCAAAAATTGATCTTTGTGATATAAAAGACATCTGCAAGAAAAAGAAAACACAAGTAAATTAGTATTATGTGATGAATCTCCAGGAAATCTTAGGGATTTTTCGATCGAGATTCATCATAAAAATGCAAAGTTAAGGAGTATTTTTTTATAAACTCGAGGCATGCATCTTGGGACAACGTGCCCCAAGAAATGACTTCTGTGAAATTCTTATTTAAACTCGAAAAATCTCAAGACAACGATGCTTCAAGTTATATACTTTGAAGTAATAAATAATAGATCTCGAGCTACCAGTACACCGAGATATGTATTCTAAGATTATGTACAAGACATTTTAATAGGTAGTAATTACAAGAATGAATTTAAGAATCAATCAAAATTTTACAAGTCCAACAACTATAAAATATTGGGGGAAATTACATCACTAAGATCATCTGAGGGGAATATGCATTTGATGTCTATCAAAAACCATAGACGAAAGTCCAAGACAATGAGGAAGATGAAAAACAACATTATAACAACAGGCCAAGCTCAACAGGATTATAGCTTAATGAAGAAGAAGCTTAACATCAAACGAGATTGCAAACCATTAAACCCAGCAATGCCACAAAAGAAAATTTCCTGTTCAATTATCATCCGAAATATAAAAATTCATGGATCTAATTTTCCAAAGGAAGCGCTAAAGAGTAGAAGCCATATTCTGAGGGGAGAAAGGAGTAGAAGAAGCCATGGTCACTGTTCACGAGTCTCATTGGAGTGGGTCACCGCCAGACGTTCGGGTGGAGCCATTCGTGTGTCATCATATGATTAATTGATTTTTCAACTAATTAAATATAATTAACATGTCATCAAATGCATATTAGCATTCACATCATCACATAACGATCTTGTAAGCATTTCATTAACTAAAAGTTAACTCATTAACTATTTAGAAGTATTTAGCAAACGTGAGAGATCAAAGTGTCTGATTTGAAATTTCAATGACCAAATAGACATGAACTTCAAACCTCAGGGACCAAAAGTGCATTTTGTCCTTTTTATTTAATTTTAAAATTATTTATAGTTAGTTCATTTTGGGCATATCTATTAAAAAGTTTAATTAAATCATCATATTCACCCTTCTAAGATTGTCATACCAGTTCAATATTGTAACTTTTAAAATTTTCAAAAATATAATTAAACCTAAAGAACACTTTATATATGAATAGAAATGTTTGCTATCCTTCTAAGCTTTTATTTTTTCTCTTTTTCCTAATCCTCTCTCTTTTTCTATGCTCTCTTACTCTCTGTTTAAGATTTGTTTATTTATAAGTAAATGAATAAATCAAAATTATCCATTTCAATTAGAGTACATAGACTTTATCAAGGAAAAAATCAATAATAAAAAGCATCAAGAGGTATCTTAGAATTTAAATGTTTTAACAAAACGGTTAACTGTGTCCATAACAAAATATTCTTTTTATTTGTTACTTATCGTCTTGGTATGTTCTACGTTATTTTAAAATTTGAAAAGGTTTTGTGAAATTTTATATTTTAATTTAAAGATTTTGTTTTCATTTTAACTACTTAGCTATATATAAATTATATTTTTATTTAATAATTTAAAATTTTACAACAAATAAAATTTTATTTGAACAATAACTTTAAAAACTCACATATTATAGTAAAAATAAAAGTCCAATAATATAGTTGATAGATATAAAAAGTCAAATTAAATAATAATTGAGGTAAAGAGAGTACCCACCCTTTCTCACATATATCTAAAAAGATAAATCCATAGCTTTTCCAAAAATGGAAATCCCACATTTTTATTGCAAAAAATATATAAAAAAAATAACTTATAACAAAGTTGCATCCATCAATTCCTCAACCACTTAGCAACCATGAATTAATTAAAATCTCTTTGTCTACTTTGCTTTAGGTAAGTGTTTTCTTAGGAGAGTGACCTTTCATTTTAACTTTGTCAACCCCAACTTTTATTTCTTTTATATCATGTGCTTAAACCATCCCATCATATATATGTATATATGTATATATACATATATATAAATCAAAACATTAGCAAAATTCCACAGTTATTTTCTTTTTTATTGTATTTGATTGGTTGTTAGATGTGATTCATTATACTTTTGTTCTTTTGTAATTGTGACTAAGCAATTAAGAATGGTAGAATTTAAATCTTCACGTTTTTAATAAATTGTAGCTATAGTTTGGGTAGTTGTAGGCTATTGTATGATTGAATCTATATAGATTATCCATGTAATTGTGGTTTTTAAAATATTAAAAAAATTAATTAAAGAAAAAAGAAACAAATTGTTTAATCTATTAAACTAGACCATAGTTTAATACATCATTCAACGTTGTTGATTATTTTATTGCAATATTTTGGAGGGAAAAAGTTATAATCTTTTTGTTTTCGCAATGATTTTGTATTAGAAAAAATACCCCATTTTATTTCTTAACTCTCAAATTTAGGTTTTTTTGAAAGAAAAAATTTTGATTTTCATAAAACCTCTTTCCTTCCATTTATGAGAATTAATTTCAAAATTATGACGTTGAAAACTGATTTGACAGATTCAAGTTTTTTTTATAATTATGAAGATGAAATTTGTAATGCTTATTTATTAACTCTTTAATAATTTTTATCACATCCAATGTTTCTTTTTCCGTAAGAATGTTATATAATTCATAAGAACACGGCTGATCAGTTAGGAACTTTTAGAAATAAATTTTTATGAAAAAAAATTTTTTGAGAACCCACTTAAATAATTTTTAGAGTATATTTAAATAAAATTTGTTTAAAAAAGTGTTTAAATAAAAATGAGATTTTTAAGAAATATTTTTTTCTCACGTCGATTCAAACCTACCAAAAGTCAATATTTCAATTTGTATTTATTTTAATTTTTTTTTGTTAAATTTGTGATTTACTTACTTGATTTTACGGTTAAATTTAAACGTTTTCATTGTTTTTTTAAAACAAATGTTCTCCTACTTTTTTTTTAAAGAAAGTGTTACTATTTACAAAATATAATTAGTGGCTATCCACTAAACTATGTTTAAATAGATATTTCACCGTTGCCTAATTTAATTTAAAATATTAAAGATTTCGTACATTGTGATAAAATTACAAGAAAATAATATACATCTCATTAATTTCTATATTTGTTTATTTTAAAAAATAGGATAGTAAAAAATCAAAATTGATTTATTATCTACTAAACAGTATTACAAAGGTGTGTTAGTTGATTAACGTTGAGCAAAGCACAAGAATCAAATCAAACGTCACGAAACATAAGCACAAGAATCAAATCAAACGTCATGAAACATAGTATAAAATAACTCACAAATCAAAACTAGTATAAATAATACTTATCTTTTCTTAAACTAAAAGAAATTATGAACATTCCACGTGGTGGCACATGAGTGGGTAGAAGGAGTGTTTTTTTCCAATAAAGAATAACTGGCACGTGCCATGTGAGAAGTCCTACATACCCACATGCTCAATTCAATACTCACACACACACACATACATATATATCTCATCTCTTCTTCATCACTCCACAAACCCCACCTTTTTTTTTTTCTTTTTCCTCTCTTTTCTTTTTCGAAAAGTACCCTTTTGAAAAATCATTTTAATTTATTAAAAATATTATAATAATTTTAGAGCCATTTTAATATAGCAAAATTTTAAACTTTATCAATCATTTATTGACTTTATCAGTGATATTGATAGAAATAACTTATAGATAGAAGTAGTAGAAATAACTATAGATAGAAGTCTAGAAGTAGTAGAAATAACTATAGATAGAAGTCTAGAAGTAGTGTTTGTCTATCAGCAAAAGAATCTTGAATTTTGCTATAATTTATAAATATTTTTAACAGTTCTGTCATTTATAATAATTTTTTACAGTTTTATGTCAATTGAAAAAATGAATCGTTTAAAATCTCATTAGTCATTTTACTTTTTCTTTTCTTTTAAACAATGTTTGAACCATTATCTTTGTTAGCTTTTTCATGAAGCTATGTCATGAAAACTTAAGTTGACATGCATTCTGTTAATTTATATTAATGGCTAGATGCCATATGAAGAACTAGCATTTAAAATCATAATTGGTGATTGAGTATAGAAAATATTGTTACAATGATATAATGGTATTTAATTTAAATTAGGATGATATAGAATCATAGATAGTGTTCTTAATTACAAAGTATATATAGTTTTATGTGATTAAATTGTGCATATTGTGATTATATCGGCCTACTCCAATGCTCCAATGCTAGGGTGGAGTCCCACATATTGTGCATTCTATTCAACCTCGAGGAAAGGGTTAAATTAGCTTTCAACTCGACCTCGACCCAAATCATGCCCATCTAGTTATGCCTTATTCATATAATAACGTTACTTTATAAGAAAACATAATATTTCTAGGTTAAATTTTCAAAGAGAAGTCATCAAGCTCTATAAATAAAAAGAATAAGGAAATGAAAAAGACAATTTGTTTATTTGCTAGCAACTTTAAGCTAAAGTGAATTTTTAAACTTTCAGACTTAAACATGCGAGTATGGGTAACCTGCACGGTTGCACCGCACATATCTATAATTCTTGTTAATTTGTTGGTCTTCTTCTACAAAATACCAATTTGCTATTATTGCAACTTCAAAGTTAAACCGATTTATCCATCTAAATTTTGTCATCAATAATAGTAACATGCCCATAGTAACTCAACTAACAAAAACCAATTTAGTTTAGCACAAAGTACACATCTTTGATCCAAATCATC
>JBBPDI010099077.1:0-10920 GCA_037974545.1 Cucumis variabilis | reverse complement strand
TGTTTTGAAGTCTGAAAAGATCTCAAACTTACATAAGGTTCTGTTTTGTGCAGAATCAGATGGTGAATCTACAGTCTTAGCCCATCCCAGAGGGTTCTGAACCACTAACTGAGGATGAGATATGCGAGACTATTTTGGGTAGACGACCGGGCTACTCAAATGGCCTTGGTTAGGGCTCAAAACCCAAGTATTCCTCCATCGGTTCATCTTCTTCCTCCTCTAGTATGTATGACTACCGGGCACACGTAGCAGAGGTTAAAGAACTCAGAGCGAGCCTTGACAATGCTAACCAAATGCTCAAAGAACAACGCCTGAGGGAGGAGGAGCGAGATCGCCAGATGGCGGAGCATGCTCGCCAAATAGAAGAGCGAGATAGCCAAATGGCGGAACATGCACGACAAATGAAAGAGATGAAGAAGATGCTTAAGGAGATGAGTTGGGCACAGAGAGGCCTGTGATCGTGCATGCATGGGTACGTACTTTTCAATAATATTTAATTTGTTTAAACTTTCCATATGTGATATTTTAAAAATACTTTCTTATTATTTGTAGGTCTGACGTCCATTGCATTAGACTTTAGGTTTTTCAGTATTAGATTTTAGGTTTCTTTCATTTTCTTAATGTAGTTTTCAATTATGTAATTAATTTTTTGTATCTCGAACATATTAATTCATGCATCGTTTGATTTTATTAATGAATGTTATTTTTATTTCAATCTCGACTTATTTTATTCAACCAAGAACCAATGAATAACAAAATTGAATTAAATTAAAAATTAAATTAATATAGACATTAATTAAAAAAAAACAGGGTTTTTTTTTTGCGACGTAGGCCATCTTCGCGTCGTCGAACTTTATTGCGATGCAGCCATCGCAGAAGCATATTGTGATGTGACGTCGCAATAATGTTCGTCGACGCACACATCGCGGTTACTTTCGTGCGCTGTGGAAAGTAACCGCGACGTCGTTTTGGATGGCATCGCGGAAAGTTTCCGCGACGAGGTTTCTGCGATGTTTGTTGTGATGTGCCCTCTGACGTCGTGGTAAGGTATTACGACGTGTTTTTCATATATGGCGACGTATAACGGCGTCGAGGAAAGCTGAGTTTCTTGTAGTGTATATTGAGTATATCAAAGATAACATTGTTTATATATTATTGAATATATGAAGTAGTATATATATGTGACAAATAACATAAGATAAATGTATTATGCTAATATATGTAAGAATTAAAAAAAATATTGATCAGATACATAATCCATGTTAAATGCAGTAAGAAAAAAGCAAAAAACATTAAAAAAATGTGTATGTATTATTGAATATATGTAGTGGTATATATGTAACAAATCACAAAACATAAATTAATTATTCAGTAGCATATATGTAAGAAATATAAAAAAAATACTAAATGAATATATAATCTATGTATATATTGGTATATATATAGCTGTAAGAAAAATCACAGAACATGAAAAAGAATATGTGTATGCATTATTGAGTATATGCAGTAGTATATATATTACAAATCACATAACATAATTTTATTATTCAATGGTATACCTTAGTATATACGAACGACGAGACATTTAATAAAATTATATGTCGAACATGACATGAAGATGAACTGAACAATAAAAAATTAAACAAAATAGGAGGGACATGACCAGAATATATGCTACGAAACTGAAAAAAAAGAACAAATTTTTGAAGAAAAAAAAATATATGCTACAAAATGAAAGAAGAAAGAATACATATGTCATATTGTATATATGAAATGGTATATATGTGTAAGCAAAATCTCGATAAAGTACGAAATTTGAAGAAAACGAAATCTTCGCTAACACTAGAATTTTTATCTCAGAATGTTCAAGGGTGATGAAAATAATGATATAATGTTATTTTTAATCATTAAATAATTTTATATTTAAAAAGATTTTATTTTATATTGAATTAATAAAATGCTTATAATTAATTTCAATGATAAATTTATACTTTAATTAATAGGCCAAATAAGGAAGCTGTCATTTACATAATTAATTTAGTATAATATAAATAAGGAAATCATTTAAATTTAATTTAAAAAATGATATATAATTAATAATTATTATAAGGTTATAAGTGTCCTAAAAATTTATGAAAACCTAATCAAGAAAATAAATACTAATTTAGGACATTTGTGAAATTTCCTAATATATTTAGGTCTTTTGTCTAAATCTTTTAAATTTTTAGGTAAAATTGCATGTCCATGCAACACTATAGCCCAGCAACTCAAAGTCCACTTTCTCTGGTGGACTTTTTTGTCTTTATCAAATGACAACACCTAGCCCACTAGAGATAGTGAGATTATCCTACGAAATGTTGGATTTTCTCACTAACTTTGGTCAAAAAGCAAAACGACCATTTGGTCAAAAGTTAGCATTTTGACTTTTTGCCATTTTATTTGCCTTGACTAATTTTAACATTTCGAGCATGAATCCACATTTATTTTCTTGAAACTCAAATCATAATTGAATATATTTATGGTTAAAATTTAACTTTTCAAAATAAAAAAGTCAACATTTTGACTTTTTGCAACTTTGACTATTTCCATCATTTTTAGCTTCCACGTATGAATCCACATTCATATTTTAATATTTAAATCTCATTTAAACATAAAGCTCTATCTTTAATCTGATAACCGACGGTTATATCACATATACTTATCGGTTTTTCTCTTTTCTCACCTAAATCAAACAATTCGACTCATTCCATCTTACTATTCTAAGTTTATTCCATATGAGTTAGTAGATGTATCTAATAGACCTATAGATCATGACCTCCAACAATCTGAGATTAACTGGCTAAACTCTTTTAGACCTAGCTAATTAAAATTTGTTAAATAACGAGTCATTCTACTAAAGTTTTGTGGTTGCATTCCTCTCACTATAAATATATTTGAGTCCATTTGATATAACCATAATCGATAAGTTAATCTTTCACAGGGTGTTTGTAACCTCGATTAGGGTCAAATTATCGTTTACCCCAAGACTAGATCTTACTCCTTAAGTCCTACTGATTCAATATTGAACAATTAGTTTAAGTTCCAACCTATAAATTGAATCCCTCTAGGGCCAATGAGAGGGTGAGACCTCTTATTCAAAACTTGGATTAAGTCCTTAAGAGAATAACCTATCTACTAACCCTAAAGTGGGTAGGAGTGAATTTCGTCTTGCACCTTTATCCCTAACTATTATCCACCTGGTCTTACCTCTAAAATGAGAGGCTTACTGGGCCAGTATTGATGAGCTGCCCTCACCTATGCAAACCTAAGGATAATCTCGTGTGAACAAGAGTTCATAGTTAGCTTAGGATTATATTAAGTTGCCTAGGTCCTCAATGGTCAAAATAATCAGTTTTAAACAGTGAACAACATTATAACGTAAAAGTGACTATTTCATGGTTTAGTTTTGTGCAAACTCTTTACATAGGATGCTCTCACTTTCATGTCTTTACATGAATGATCCATAATCACATCATTTGTACTAACTACAAAGTGTGGATCGCATCCATATTGTCTCCAAAATAAGGTGTCCAACCTTATTCGTATACTATAAACTATTTAAGCTATATTTTCAAACTTAATCCACGTTTATGTCTCGATATAAAGTTCAAGTTTATTCAAAATAGCCTTGGGACCTTAGTTTATTGGATTTAAGATTATAGAATTTAATTTCAGTAATAATTTTATGATAACGACTTTAGTGAATAGAATATGATAACAATCTACGAATTTTAAGACATAAATTCCAACAATGAAAGTTTTTTTTATTTTTGTCAACTAGTTAATCATTTCATTGATTTATGATTGTCGTCATATAATTACTTTCAGATTTTTTAATGTAACTTATAGATTTTAATAGAAAATCACAAAGGTGTCAATCATATGATCACAATCAAATAAAAACCACAAAATACTTCAAAATATCTAATGAGAATCACATGATAATAAACGTATTATGGAACTGATCTTGATCTTGGGATCAGACTCATTTACAGATTGGTCTGCTACACTTATGTGTTGCTGAGCATTTTTATGTTCTACCCATATTATTCTTGCTTTCTCAAGGTAATAAATTTAATTAGTATGTGGTAACATGATAGACCCAAAGTCAACAAATTTTATACTCGTGGGAAAGAAAATGATAGGAAGTTGGGTGATGTTTTAGTTGGGTTAACTGTTGTAATACTTTTAGATGTATGCTGCTTGGGAGGTTTTTAGAGTGTTTAAAATGGGGGAGGGGAGATATTTATCTTTCTGTTAATTATGTTGAAATTAAATTAATCTAAACTTAATACATGAACTTGCATTATTAAATATGCATGAATAGTTGAGATACATGGAATAGTTAAACACCAAATACATTGATATCTGAAGAGTCACATGTATTGATATTTATTGTTGATGACTTTTACCTTACTTTTCTACTAGTATAAATATGTGGATTTTTTTTTTAAAAATAATGTAAATTTTGAAACATATGTCAAAAATAGGGTAAATGCAAAACTATTGACAAAAATAGGTGTTTTTAGGTGAAGTTGTGTACCCCATCCACGACTTTCATGCAATGGACCCCACATATTCTACTTTTTACCTTACTTATATATATATATATATATATATATATTACACTGCGCCCCACACTTTCTTATTTTCTCATTATTTATATACATTATGCGTGGGTCCCACACATTCTCATTATTTATATATACATACACAAACACATATTAAACATTAAAAATTCTAAAAATATCTTTCTTTATTAAATTAATTTATTATTTTTCTTTTTTTCTTTATATATATTTAAATATCTATGTTGAGTATGAAATTTTGGCCAATTAAATTTTGCCACATCGTCATAACAAATATTGTGATAATTATCTTTATTGGATTTTTTATAATTAAGTTTATTCAACCAAACCCAATTTAGGTCCAACAAACAAGTGGGCCCAAGCCCAACAAGCAAGTGGGCCCAAGTCCAAGCCTAACAAGCAAATGGACCCAAGCCCACTAATTTAATTTTGAGATCAACATCTTCTGAAAGGCTGAAGACTTGGAAAATGAAACTTTCCTTAGATTTTAGAAGATCGAAGTTCAGATTGACTTGCAACTGCAACATCCTGAAGACCGAAGATCGAGAAATTCGAAGTGTTTAACTTGTATTAAGAGAAAGCATCAAAGGAGTAAATACTAGAGATTGTATTCACAATATTCATCAATATATCAAAATTTAATGCCAAGAAATTACATTTATTTGAAATCTCGTGTGAACAGTTTGGCACGCTCGGTGGGACCATCTCTACCTTTCATCTCTTTCTCTTTGAAGAACATCGCTAAAGAAAATATGGCATCTCAAGGAAACATTTCCAAAGCTCTAGGCGACATCAGCAAACGACCAAATCCTCACAGCCGCTTAAGGAAATTTCATTCATCTGAGGATATGCCACCTTTTGAGTTCACGAAGATTATTTGGAAACAAATCTCCAGTCCACCAAAAGGTGGAATTGTAATTAAAGAAAATCCTATGATTGAGGAACACAACTCATCTTCTAAATGCCCAAATGAGGAGGTATCTCATCCAAATATAATGTCAATTATGGTGACTGGCATGGATACAAGCAAAAATAGAATGGCAGAACTTGAAAAGAAGGTCAACATGCTCATGAAGGCGCTTGAAGAAAAAAACTATGAAATTGAATTTCTAAAAAATCACATCGAGAGTCATGACGATGCTGAATCAAGTCACACACATAACCATCAAGAATACTAACAAAGGGAAGACAATTATGCAAGAAAGTCATCCACAAAATTTGACTTCAATTACATTGCTGTCTGTTTAGCAGCTGCATAAAATGATTGCAAACTCCATCAAAACTCAATATGGTGGACCTGTTTAATCTTTCTATTTGTATTCCAAGCCGTATACGAAGAGGATCGATAATCTGAGAATGCCGAATGGGTACCAGCCACATAAGTTCTAACAATTTGATGGAAAGGGCAACCCAAAACAACATGTTTCTCATTTTATCGAAACATGTGAAACAACTGGTATGCGAGGAGATTTGTTGGTCAAACAGTTCATCCAAACTCTCAAAGTAAACACCTTTGACTAGTACACTGACTTGAAGCATGACTCCATTGACATTTGGGAGCAGCTTGAGAGGGACTCTCTCAATCGTTTGTACAACACTCGTCGTATCGTTAGTATAATAGAGCTAAGTGCCACCAAGCAGCAAAAGGGTGAGCCAGTCATCGATTATATTAACTGCTAGAGAGCATTAAGCCTTGATTGTAAAGATAGATTAACTGAATTGTCGGCGGTAGAGATGTGTACTCAAGAAATGCATTGGGGACTCCTATACATCTTACAGGGAATAAAACCCCGCACCTTTGAAGAGTTGGCAACTAGAGCTCATGATATGGAGCTAAGTATTGTTAATAGAGGGAACAATGATTTACTGGTTCCAAAAGTTAGAAAAGAGAAGAAGGAAGTGAAGAGCACCCAGAAGGTATCGAAAGGTACTACCAATGAGGCTATGGTCGTTGGTACGACCCCTTTGAAGTTTATCTCCAAAGAAAAGAAATTTGAGAAATGTCAAGAGGAAGACGAAAAAAGACGTCCAACGTTGATTGAAAGACAAGAAAAAGTTTATCTTTTTCCAGACTCTGACTTACCTGATATGTTGGAGCAACTACTGGAAAAGAAACTTATTCAACTTTCTGAATGTAAACGATCTGCTAAAATGGGGAGGGTAAAAGATCCCAATTACTTCAAGTATCATCTAGTCATCAGCCATCCTTTAGAGAAATGTTTTGTGTTGAAGAAGTTGATTTTGCAATTAGTTATAGACAAAAAGATTGAGCTAGATCTTGATGATGCGACACAAACAAATCATGCCGCAGTAATAATTTATTCGGATGATCGATTACCTGCTGTAAGAAATCTGATCTAATTTGGATCGTTAGAGCCTATCTTCATATATTCTTTACTGGAGGCCTTACAAAATGATAACCTTCAAACTGTTGGCTCCGAAGAATAAGAAAAGCATGTAGAGGATGTTGATGAGGGATGGACACTAGTTACGCATCGAAAGAAGCACAAACAAAATTCTACTACAAAAGAATCTCGCTTATATCAAGAGTACAGAAGAAAGAGTAAGTCTCAGAGAAGAAAAACAAGAAAGAGTGCCAGAAAGTTTCAACCAATCACTGAAGAAAGTAAGGAGCTTCCTCGACCACGATAACCAATAACTCTGAGGGACTTCTTCCCTGAAAACTTTCCAATTGAAATAGCTTCATGTCATGCAATCAGTACAATTGAGGACGACGCTTCTCCCTCATATCCCGTGGAAGTAGCTATAAAGCTAAAGGAAATGCCTTCTTTTGGCGTAAATGATCTTTTGTCACTCCCACGAGAGATCAAGGATACAATTATCGAGATATTAAAAATGATGATGTCTCGACTATTTTTACATCACAAATGAAGGCGTGTGATTCTTGTTGTGCATCGATAGCATTCAGTGATAAGGAGTTGTTACTTAGGTTAAAGCTTCATAACCGACCCTTATTCGTGTCTGGATATGTTCGAGAGCAAAAGTTCAATCAAATTTTCATCGATAATGGTTCTGCCATCAACATTCTGCCAAATTCAACCATGACTCAATTGGGTATCACAATTAAGGAGTTATCAAGCAGTAAATTAGTGATTCACAACTTCAATCAAGGAGCATAACTGGTGATAGACACTGTTCATTTGGAAATTGTCATAGGGGATTTGCAGGCAACCACAATATTTCATGTGATTGATTCGAGGACCACTTATAAGATGTTGTTAAGGCGTTCATGGATACATGAAAATGGAGTCGTAACCTCCACGCTCCATCAATGTTTTAAATTTTACAAACAGGGAATTAAGAAGATTGATGCTGATACTAAGCCATTCTCAAAGGCTGAATTGCACTTTGCTGATTCTGAATTTATACAAAAGATGATGACGTAAGTGTAGTCATATCATCTAAAGTTCCTATAGCCAAGGGAACTTATAAGCTCGAACAAATAAAAATCACACCAAAGAAGTCAAATGAAAGGGATGCACTCAATGGTCAAAAGAATGACGAGTCAACAATCCAGGCTAAGTCTAAGGTGTCAAAGAGTGAAAAGATGACAATCGCACAAAAAAGCCACAAAATCCCTTATTTTACGCTATGTTCCTTTATCTCAATGTAAAAAGGGAGAATCACCATTCACAGAATATTCAAAAAACTTAATGATTGGAAGCATCAAAATATTAAAGAAAAGCTTCACCACACCCCTTACCAAGATAGATAAAGGAGAAACAAATTTTTTTGAGAAAAATGGCGTAGAGGCATTCCTTCCAAAAAGACGAACAGTTGAGAGATTTGACCCAAAAGTATATAAGTTGATGGCTAAGGCAGGTTATGACTTCACAACTTACACTGAGCTTAAAAGCATAAAAATATTAGATGAAAGGCCTAAACTTTCTCTTACACAAAAGAAGCTTTAAAAGCAAGGTTATTATATACCTAATTCAAGAGATGGAGTTGGATATAAGTCTTCTGAACTGATTCGAATATCAGGTAAAGGAAAAGTAAAAGTTTCAGATACATGCCACATTACTGTTGAAGAAAGCAAAGACTCCGAAGAGAACGAAAAAAGTCAAAGTCAAAGGAAAAAAGTCAAAGTCAAATGAAAAAAGTCATTTGGAGCTGGAGTTGGATATAAGTCTTTGATCGCATTGCTTCTCCTGCTGCACGTCCTTCAGTGTTCTAGAGATTAAATACTTCAACAGTGAAAGATAAAAGTCAAGGTTCAATCTCTGGTTCCATTCGACTATATGCCTTTCAAAGGTTAAATACAACTTCAAAGAAATTACAATATGCAAGAGAATCTGCCTTTAAAAGGTTAAGTGTGTCCCTAACTAGAGGTCAAAAGAAACCTTCTGCAGCTGTCTCAAGTAAACATGGCTTAGCAACAGGGGATGAGGAAATTCACAGTGCAGTTTCATCCTGGATGAAGAGAAAAATGTTTGTCTCAGTAAATACAGAGGGTTCAGTAAAAGTAAAATGACACAATGTTGTTTTTACCTGACCTAACAATAATGAGTTAGAGGATAAAGTAGATGAGGTAAGTTGTGCTCATGTTACGATAGTGGAGGCATCAAACTATGAGACATTTGAAGAAGATGCCAAAGCTGCTCCATTATCACTTGAGAATGGGGGTCAATCAATGGTTGATGAGTTGAAGGAAGTCAATCTTGGTACAATAGAGGATCCTCGTCCAACCTTCATAAGCACCCAACTTTCTAATGATGACGAAAACGAGTATATGAGCTTATTAAAAGCGTACAAAGATGTCTTCGCATGGTCACATAAGGAAATGCTTGGACTTGATCCAAAGGTGGTTGTTCATCATTTAGCAATCAAACCAGAGCATCGTCTCGTCAAGCAAGCCCAGTGACGATTTCAACTCATTCCTAAAATCGAGGAAGAGGTAAATAAGCTCATTGAAGTTGGATTTATTCGTGAAGTTAAGTACCCAACATGGATAGCTAATATTGTTCTAGTAAGGAAGAAGAATGGTCAACTACGTGTTTGTGTTGATTTTCACGACCTAAATAATACATGCCCAAAGGATGATTTTCCCTTGCTTGTTATGGAAATATGGTAGACACAACTTTAGGACATGAAGCTTTATCTTTCATGGATGGATCATCAGGATATAATCAGATTCGAATGGCTCTTAAGGATAGAGAAAAGATAGCTTTTCAAACCCCAAAAGGAATATACTGTTATAAAGTAATGCCTTTCGGGTTGAAAAATACAGGTGCTATGCAAAGGATCTTTGATGATATGCTACATAAATACGTTGAATGTTATGTTGACGATCTTGTAGTAAAATCCAAGAGGAAATTCGACCACCTGGAAGACCTGAAGCTTGTCTTTGATCATCTAAGGAAATACCAGCTAAGAATGAACCCTCTCAAGTGTGCATTCGGTGTGACTTCTGGAAAGTTTTTGGGATTCGTCGTGAGGCACCGTGGAATTGAAGTGGATCACTAAAAAATTGATGCTATCTAGAAGATGTCAAGTCCAAAAAATCTGCACGAGTTGAGAAAATTACAAGGTCGTTTGACCTATATCAGAAGATTTATATCTAATCTTACGGGTCGATGTCAACCATTCCAGGATTGATAAGGAATGATGTAGTATTTGATTGGGATCAGTCATGTCAAAATGCATTTGATAGCATAAAGAATATTTTCTCAACCTTCTGGTTTTGAGTGCGTCTGCAGCTGGAAAGTTGTTGATATCATATATCGCAGCTCAAAAAGGTTCACTCGGAGCATTACTTGCACAAGAAAATGACAAGGGTAAGGAATGTGCACTTTACTATCTAAGTAGAACTTTGATTGGAGCTGAATTAAATTATTCTCCAATCGAGAAAATGTGTCTCGCTCTTTTCTTTGCAATAGATAAGCTGAGACATTATATGCAAGCCTTCATTATACATTTAGTGGCAAAAGTCGATCCTGTTAAATATATATTATCAAGGCTAATAATCTCGAGACGTCTTGCTAAATGGGCAGTTATACTCCAACAATATGATATTGTATATATTGCTCAAAAAGCAGTAAAAGGTCAAGCATTGGCAGATTTCTTGGCTGACCATCTAGTTCCATCAGATTGAGAATTATATGAAGATTTACCTGATGAGGAAGTTTTGTTTGTTGAAAGCATGGAACCTTGGATCATGTTCTTTGATGGTGCAACACGAAAACTAGAGCTGGTGTCGGCATTGTCTTCATCTCTCCGAAAAAACATATGTTGCCATATAGCTTCACACTCAGTGAATTGTGTTCGAATA
>JBBPDI010099076.1:0-26720 GCA_037974545.1 Cucumis variabilis | reverse complement strand
GGTTACCTTTAATCCTTAAATACCAGTGCTCCTCTAATGAACAACCTGTTTATGGTCCTACCAATAAACAAAAACCCCTCTCGTGCCATAGAATGGTAACAACCCTTGATTCTTTTGAGAATTTATGTCCTAAAACTCGTAGTTTGAATCATATTCTATTCAATAAAGTCGTTATTGAGAAATTGAATATTATAATCTTAAATTCAATAAACTAAGTTTCGAGGTTATTTTTGAATAAATTTGAACTTCATGTAGAGCCATAAACGTGGATCAAGTTTGAGTATATAATTTAAATAGTCTATAGTATATATGAATAAATGTTGGGCCCCTTATTCAAAGAAACTATAGATGTGGCCCACTTTGTAGTTAGTACAAACGATGTGATCCTGAATCGTTCATGTAGAGACACATGAAAGTGGAGGCATCCTATGTAGGTTTACTTACATAAGACTGAACCATGAAATAGTTACTTTTACGTGATAACACTGTTTACTGTTTAAAACTGACATATCTCATTTATTGATGACTTAGGTAACTTAATCTTAATCCTGAGCCAATAATGAACACCTGTTCACACAAGATTATCCTTACATCTGCATAGGTGAGGGCAACTCATCAGGGTTGGCCCAATAAGCCTCCCATTTTAGGGGGTAAGATCGGGTGGATAGCTGGGGATATAGTATGCAAGATGGAATTCTCTCTTACCCGCTGTAGGGTTAGTAGATAGGTTGTTCTTTTAAGCACTGAATCCAAGTCTTGAACAAGGGGCCCCACCCTCTTATAGGCTTGAGAGGGATTAAGTTTATAGGTTGGACCTTAAATCAATTTTTTAATAGTGAATTAGTGGGACTTAAGGAGCAAGATGTAGTATTGGGGGTAAAATTGTATTTTGACCTAATTGAGGTTATAAAAAACCTGTGAATGATTAACTTACTAATCATGGTTTTAACAAATGAACACAAATATATCTATAGTGAGGGGAGCCTAACTACGAGACTTTAGTGGAATGACCCGTTAGTTAAAGAATGTTAATTATCTTGGTCTAAAAGGGTTTAGCCAGTTAATCTCAAATCGTTGGAGCCCACGATCTGTAGATCCATTAGGTTCCTCTGTTAGCTCATATGGAATTAACTTATTAGCACAGTAAGTTGGAATAATTCGAATTGTTCGAATAAGAAATAGAGAGAGAAATCGACGAATATATGTATATATCCATGGGTTATAAGTTTAAGATAGATATTCATGTTTAAACGTGATTTAAATATTCAAAATATGAATAGCGATTCATATTCGAAAGCTCAGAATTGATGGAAATGGTCAAAGTTGTAAAAACTCAAAATGTTGACTTTTGACTTTGAAAAGCCAAACTTTAACTGGCCTTATATTCAAACGTGATTTAAATTTTGGAAAAATGAATGTGTATTCATGCTCGAAAGATCAAAATTAGTCAAGATGGACAAAATGGTAAAAAGTCAAAATATTGACTTTTGACTTGAAAGGTCAAATGACCATATTACCCTTAGACTAAGTTAGTAGGAAAATTCAATATTTTGTTGGATAATCCCACTAACACTTAGTGGGATATGTGGCTACATGAGATGCAAACACTTAGCCTACTAAGTTCCACTATTTGTTAGTGAAATATTAGGTGTTAAGATTTGGCCAACTAATTACATGCAATTTTGCATGTAATTAGATTATAATTAAGTTCGAGTATATTCAAATGTGTTAAAAACTTTTGTCGTTTTCTAGTAATTTTGAAATTTACAAAAATTATTCTTCACAAATCTCAACCAAACTTCTACCTTCTAATTTCTATATATCTCCCTTAGTTCCTTCACCTAATCGGGTGCCACAACCCGGTTCTAAGTCCAGAGATTAGCTGGTCAACTTTAGTAGTGGTTTCGGTTTGAGTTCATGAGGAAATATCAAGGATCTCAAAAAGCTTCAAAGGTATATTTTCTTTAACCCTAGTTTGTTGTAAATTAAGAATTTTCAAGCATGTTAATCACTAAATAGTTTAGTTGCATTTAGAGTAAAATTGATATGTTTTTCAGCTGCGTTTGTATGCTATCCTTCATGTTCCAGTCCTGGAGACTCCATTTAAGGAAACACTCATCTACTTACCCTAAAGTAGGAAATCGGTGAATTTCATCTTGTGTAATTATGTTCTGAGCTCCCCACTTAGTCTTGTCTCCAAAATGATAAACTTATTGAGTCGGTGATCTGGCCACTCTCACTCGTACAAATTAAAGG
The DNA here is from genome assembly GCA_037974545.1 of Cucumis variabilis. Classification (NCBI taxonomy): domain Eukaryota; kingdom Viridiplantae; phylum Streptophyta; class Magnoliopsida; order Cucurbitales; family Cucurbitaceae; genus Cucumis; species Cucumis variabilis. The sequence continues at coordinate 24,464 of JBBPDI010099076.1, read as the reverse complement.
AAAATTCCTTGCAAATAGGAGTTCATAATTCACTCAAGATTAAGACTAAGTTACCTAGATTATCCTAATGAAATAGAAACCTAACTAGTTAACGAAGTTACATCTTGTGATTACTATTTTGCGATCCAGTCTTACGCAAACTCATTGCATAGGATACCCTCACTCGCATGTCATCTACAAGAACGCATTGAATTGTTGGGTTTGCATCCAATACAAAGTGAGTCACATCCATAGTGTTATCAGGATAAGGTACCCAACCTTATCTCTGTACTATAGACCCTTTAAGCTAATCTCGAACATTGATATGTGTATGTCTCTACATACTATTCAAGACTCATTAAACAATTTAGGATATTAGTTTATTAGATTTGGATTATTAAGACAAAATGAAAACATAATCAATAACAATTATTACAATAATAACATTTTATTAACAACGGTTAATAGATTATATTTACAATCTATGAGTTTTAGGATATAAATACCAACAAATGTCTAGAATTTGATCATCTGATTCTTTCTCGGTTGAATGTCTACACTTGATTTGGAGGAAGCTGAGAGTGTGATAATCTTGAAGTTAGAGTCTTGGAAGAAAGCTTGTATCTTCAAAGGAGCTTCAATCTTCGAGGGGTATTGACTTTAGGAGTTAGAGAGTCTTCTAGCTCTTGGTAGAATTCTCTCTAGATCTTTTGCAGTAAAAACTTTTCACCCCGTATAATGAGAACTCGTCTTTTTATAGAGTTCTCTGGTGAGCTTTATGGGCTTGAGCTTAGTTGGTCCATGGACTAAACCCATGGACTCAACCACATGGATTCGAGTCATATTTAGCCTTTAGGCTCAATTAAGTTGATTTTTTTGGTTCAATTGAACTTAGTCCAAGTAAATAATATATAATTGAACCAAAATAATTAACTTGATCCAATGGTTACGATGAAAACATGTGTCATTATCAGGATTGACCAATTTGTGTTTTCAATTTTAATTTGGGACACATATCAATTTTTTTAATTAGTCCCAAATCCAATTATTTTTACTTTTCATCATTAATTTAGTAAATGATGTGTCAATTTGTGATTGGTCTAAAATTTTTCTATTCAACAAATGCCTCTTTTTTAGATTTATGCACGTATATGAGTGAATGAATCTAAAAAAAGAAGATAAATCTGAAGTCAAAATAAGAGAGTTTTTTTTTTTGCTTAATTCAACATATCAAATTAATCAAACTATGAATTTAGTACACGAGTTTGATTTAAATTTGAAATAAGGATTGGAATATGATAAAACTTTAATTAAATTGAGAAAAGTTCAAGGTTTTATCTGCAATTTAATTTGATTTGAGGTTAAAAATTTAAATTTGATTTTTAAAAAAATAAACTTTGGAACATAACCAAAATTTTAATTTGAGATAAAAAAAAAAGGAGATCCTCAATCTCAAGGTAAAGTTGGATTTATTACTCTGATTTAAATTTTATATAAAAAAGATGTCATATAAGCAAGTTAATTTGACTTATAATTTGAACCCAAATTTTAATTTTAAAATTGGGAATAAGATCTAAATTTTTTTTAACATTTTGAAATATTTAAATATTTTAATTATCTCAAAAAATTAAATTCGAGATTTATTCCAAAAATAAAATAATTTAAAATAAGATAAGATAGTTGGATTATCTTTTCTATTTTAAATATTGAATCTAATTAAAATAAGATAATATAATTGGATTATCTTTTTCTTTATTAATAAAAAAATATTAAATATCATTCTTATTTTTTTTTTCAATTTTGTTTTCTTTCTTCTTCTTTTTTTTTTCCTCTTTGTTTCTTTTCTACCTTCCTTTTATTCTTCTTTTCTTTTTGCTTTTTTTTCTCTCTTCCTTTTTTTTTTCTTTCCTTTCCTTTCTTTTCTTCTTCTTCTTTTTTTTTCATGTTTATTTTCTGTTATCTTTCTTTCTTTTTTTTTCTTTTTGTTAATTTTTCATTTTTCATTTCTTTTCATTTACTTTTTTCTTACTCACCAAAATCTTTTTTTTTTCTTGTTTTCTAATGATAACTTATTCCCTTTTTTGAAGCAAGGATGTTAAAGCTTGGAGATGGAACACCTAAAGATGGAGCACACCGACCTTGATTGAAGATGAAACTACACTTGACTTTATCATTACTTTGACTTTAACTTTATGATGGATCACACTGAGCTTGAAGATGGAGAAGCATATCGGCTGCAACACATGGAAGATAAAGATGATAATTCTCTCGGCTGCGACACATGGGAGAAGATGAAGAGGAGTCCTCTCAACTGCAACACACGAGGGAAGATGAAGATGAATGCTCTCGGCTACGACACGTCGTATAAGATGAAAATGAATCCTCTTGACTGCAGCACATGGAAGATAAAGATGATCACCCTCTCGATTGTGGCACATAGAAGATAAAGATGATGATCCTCTCGACTGGGGCACATGAAAGAAGATGAAGATGAATCATCTCGACTGCGATACCTAAGAGAAGATGAAGATGAATCTTCTCGATTGCGGCACATGGGATAAGATCAAGATGATTCCTCTTGGCTGCAACACATGGGAGGAGATGGACATGGAAGATGAAGATGATGATCCTCTCGGCTACAGAGCATGGAAGAAGATGAAGATGATGATTCTCTCGGCTATTGCACATGGGATAAGATGAAGATGATGGTCCTCTCAACTGCGGTGCATGGAAGAAGATGAAAATGATGGTTCTCTCTACTGCGCCACATGAGAGAAGATGAAGATGATGATCCTCTTGGCTGTGCATATGGGAGAAGATAAAGAGAAATCCTCTCGGCTGCAACACATTGAAGATGAAGATGATGGTTTTGTTGGTTGCGGCACATTGAAGATGAGATAGAGGTAGAGCTTTAGCTGTAGGCATCTTCTTGCAGATGCATAGGTGGTGCTACACTGTCGTTGTCATCTTGGAGAGGTAAAGGCAAAGTTGCACTATTGTCATACTTACAAAGCTGTACCATTGTCATCCTCTCGAAGAGGTGGAGCTATAGCATCGAAGAAGCCTTCAAGCTTGAATATAAGGAGGTGTTCAATGAAGTCTTCGAGATTGAATACGAGGAAGCATCAATAAAGCCTTTAAGCTTGAATATGAGGAATCATCGATGAAGCCTTTTAGCTTGAATATGAGGAATCATCGATGAAGCCTTTTAGCTTGAATATGAGGAATCATCGATGAAGCCTTCGAGCTTGAATATGAGAAATCATCGATAAAGCCTCTGAATTTGAATATGAGAAATCATTGATCAAACCTTCGAGCTTGAATATAAGGGATCATCGATAAAGCCTTTGAGCTTGAATAGGAGGAATCATCGATGAAGCCTCTGAGCTTGATTTTGAGGCTCTTTTTTTGCATGCACTCAACTTGTATATAGTCTTGCACAAATTAGTGTACATCTTCAATTTATTGCATCGCATTATTATTAAGAATGAACATCTTGAATTTAGGAATTTGCCTCCAATTTGTTATTATTCCCTAGTAGAGATGAACATCCTTTGAAGAAAAGAATCAAGCCATAACGTAGTTCAAGTTTTTTTTTTTTACTGGACTGAACTTAAATTTTCCTTTAAGCTTCCTACGTACCATTTATAATATAGGGATCAAGTCTTAACATAGTTTAAGTTTTTTATTTTTTCTTTTTTTTTTGTTTAGGTTTAAGATTTTTTTTTTCACCATTCACCTTTTAAGCTCTTGTGGTCTAAGAACACCCTGCAGTTTAGGCTTTTGCGATAAGGAGCTTTACATATTTAGTAGCTCATATTCCCATCAAGAATTTGTTCACCTTCTTTATTTGTATAATTGGTGAATATAATAACTCTTGGCTTCACTGTCAAGGAACCTTCTCTATTTATGTCAACAGACAACTTCCTCTTCATGCATGATGGGACATGATTGTGAATCTCATCGTCCTTATTTTCTTCACGAAATGGTTTTTCCTTTAAAATTTTCATCTCTCTTTTGTGTTGATCGCTTGACATCTTTAGACGATCAAAACCAGATGTTGACATCTTTTGAATTGTTGATTTCTTCAGAAGATGCATAATTGTTGTCAACTTCTTCTATGCTGACAGCATGACATGCAGTGACTTCTAATATTTCTTTTGGATGATCATCAAGGAAGCTTCTTGAGAGGAATCTTGTTAAAGTTATTGATCGTCGAGGTCGAAAGAAGTCCTCATCTTTTTCTTTGATAGGCTTAGTCTTCCACATCTTCTTGTTTCGTTTCTCCTTCTTTTTACGAGAGTTGTTTCCTTTTCCATGCTTCTGATGGAAGTGCGACTTCATTTGAATGGAATTTGGTTGTCCAACTTTTTTATGAGTCGTGACTATCCATCTTTCACAATCATCTTCAATAGGCTTTTCTTTGTTTTGAGAATCCATTGTCACGATCTTTTGCTGGAATCGAACAAGTATATGTTCAAAAGTTCCAAACTAAATCAAGCTTTTTCTTTGATGGCGGAACACTTGAAGTCATCTCAACTGCAACATGATTCGTTTGAGCTACTTTATCCATATCCAGCTCAATCTTTTTTTCACAAGCCAACTTTAGAATGAGCTCCTTCAACACGAAACACTTTCTAACACGATGACTAATGGCCCGATGGTACTTACACTAGTTAGGATCATCTACTTTTCCTGTTTGTTTCGGTCATTTGTATCCTAACAGTTGAATAAGTTATTTGTCTAGCAATTGCTTTAGCATGTCTGCAACATCAAAGTAAAAAAATGGAGATACTTTTTTCTGCCTTTCTTTAAGAGTTGGGCGATGCTTCTCTTTGTCATCATGCTTTCTTTCAATTTTTGTTTCTTTTCTTTTAGAGAAAGATTTCAATGGAGACCCATGAACAACCATAGACTCATTAATGACACTGTTTGTGATCTTTCTAGTGTCGTTGATTTCATTCTTTCTGTTTTTTACTTCAGAGATTAAGAAATCTTTAGTTCCCCTATTAGCAATGCTCAACTCCATGTCGTGGGCGTGAGTTGCTAATTCTTCTAATGTATGGAGTTTTATTCCCTGTAAAATATTGAGAAGTTACAAGTGCATGCCTTGGGTTCACATCTCCACTGGAGACAATTATGTGAGCTTGGCTTTGCAATCCAAGCTTAGAGCTCTATATCAGTTTATGTAGTTAATGATTGCCTCTCCCTTTTGTTGTCTCGTGTTTATAAGCTCCATCATGCTTACAATGCCCCTGGTATTGTAGAAGCGGTTGAGGAACTCATTTTCTAGTTGTTCCTAGTTGTCATTGACTTTTGGCTCCAGATCAGTATACCACTTGAAGGCATTTTCCTTCAAGCTTTGAACAAACTGCCTGACTATAAGCTGGTCTTCTCTTGATCCTGCGTTCTCACATGTTTTACCAAAGTGAGCAATGTGTTTCCTTGGATTGCCCTTTCCTTCGAATTGTTGGATCTTTGGATGTTGATACCCAATAGGCATTTGCAAGTCATTGATTCTCTTGGTATATGGCATGGAGTACATAAAAGAAGTTTATGGCGGTCCTCCATACTGAGCTCTTATGGAGCTTGTGATTATATTCTTGTTGTTGAACTAATAGGGAGGTGACAGAGATGGACTACGTCTGATTTTCTTACAAGACAACTTTTCCTTTAACATCAGCTTTAACAGTAGGAGTTTTGCTCGACTCAATAGTTTCACAAGCTTTCATTTGTCTTTCAAGGCAACAATTTCATGTTCTCACTCCTCGACAGCTTTCATTAGAAAATTTATTTTTCTCTCCATCTTCGCCCAGGCGGCCTCAATAGTAACATCAGCCATCATGACAAATACTACTTCAAGGTCTGATTCTTTCTCTGATAGATCAGAAGTAGGAGTAGAGTTATCGAATAAAGGATTTTCTTTTCTCCTTCTTTAGGAGATTCCATCTGTTGAATAAGGATGCTCTGCGTGATGATAAAACGTTGATCCTCCTCCTGTATGATCCCCTTTAAACAATTACAGATGACAAATCCTATGTAAACGTCGCTTGAAACAGGAGATTTAGATGTAACTTCTTTAATGCCATTAGTTGGTTTATTCAGTTGAGTTTCAAGAAAGAGATGAGAGGTAGAGATGTCTTACTGAGCGTGCCAATCTGTTTGCACAAGATTTCTGAAGAAATTTTATTTGTGGCGTTGAACTTATGTTGATGTTGTAGTTTTAATGATTTGATGCAATGTGGTTCGATCTCTAGAATTTAATCCTCTAATTCTCTTTTAGTTGAATATCTATGCTTGATTTGGAGAAAGTAGAGTACGTGATGTTCTTAAAGTTGGAGTCTTGGAAGAAAGCTTGTATCTTCAAAGAAGCTTCAATCTTCGAAGGCGATCGACTTCAAAAGTTAAGGAGTCTTTTAGCTCTTGGGAGAATTCTCTCTAGAGTTTTTGGAGTAAAAAAAATTCAACCCTTAAAAATGAAGAGAACTCTTTATTTATAGAGTTCTCTGGTGGATTTTATGGGCTTGAGCCTGGTTGGTCCATGGACCAGACCTATGGGCTCAATCACATGGATTTGAGTCATATTTAGCCTTTGGGCTCAATTAAGCTTATTTTTTTTGGCTCAATTGAACTTAGCCTGAATAAATAATATTTAATTGAATCAAAATAAATAACTTGATCCAATAATTACAATAAAAACATGTTGCATTATCAGAATTGGTCAATTTCTGTTTTTAATTTTAATTTGGGACACATATCAATTTTTTAAATTAGTAAAAATCCAATTATTTCTACTTTTCATCATTAATTTAGTAAATGATGTGGCAATTTGTGATTGGTCTAAATATTTCTTATTCAACTGTTGTTTTTCTGTTGCTTTATTTTTTGCTTTTTATCTTATTTTTAAATTTTATTTTATTTTCATAAATTGACAAATATTTTGTTAGAAATTAAATAAAAAAATTAATCCATAGATACACAAAATTTAAATAAAAATCTAAAAGAAAAAAAAACATGAATAAAAATATGATTCGTAACAATATTTTATTATTAAAAAATTTAACATTAAATAAATTCATAATACACTTGAAGTTTTCATTTATATATATATATATATTAAAACCAACATGAAACTAAAATAAAATAAAAGATAATTTTTTTTGTCATTAGTTTTTTATACTTATAAGGATTAGTGTACAATTTTAGGATTTTTTTTTTTTTGTAATTTTTCCGATCTTTGATTTGATCCATGTTAGTTTTTTACCTTAAAAATATTGGTTTTTCTATTTGATATTTTTAATGTGAATATTGAAATGGTACAACAAATGATCGAATGTTTTAGTATTAACAGTCATGCACCATATAAATTACCTATACACAACATTAGGATTATTTGTTTTAATGTAATATATTGTGTTTTAGATTATTTGGGAGCCATACAAAGCTATCATAGATAGTTTGCTCAAGATAAAATATATGATAAATTGTAAAAACGATCAAGACATAGAGGAAGAGTCATCTCATAAGTTTTCACATAGTATTGATATAAAAAATTTAATTTATCTTTAACTATTTTTCAAGTATAAACAATTACTAAAAATAAAATTGTATATTTTCCTAAGAAATGATATTAATATATTATGTAGTCTTTACTTTTATGCACCTTGTCTCTCACACAAAACTCTCACTCAACATGTTAATTAGAAAACTAGCTCGGTGAAACAAATATCTATTCTTCCTTTCTGCTTGTCCATTCATTTCAGGAGAATAAGGTGCAGTCATTTCGTGTATTATTTTTTTGAATTATAAAACTCATTGAAGGAAACTGAATCATATTTAGTTCCTCTATCACTACGAAGTCTCTTAATTCTTTTGTTAAATTAATTCTCTATTTAAGTTACATACACTTTGAACATGCCAAAGGCATCACTTTTATTTTTAAGCAGGTAAACAAAAGTGTCGTCGAAACAGTCATCTATAAAGGTTATTACTTGTTTCTAGTTAACGCGTCATCAAATTCACATAAGTCATAATGGATTAATTCTAAAGGCTCTGTTACTCTAGTTACAGACTTAAGCGAGGTCTTTGTTATCTTAGCTTGACTACAACATGCACATTTCTCAAATTCATACAAAGATAACTTGGGTATAAGATTCAATCTACTCATGTTGTTAATTAGTCTTTTATTAACATGACAGAGTCTAGCATACCAAATATTAAAAGTAGACAACATGTATCCAGAAGATAAATTCTTACTGATTTCCATGTTTAACTTAAACATCCTTCAGTAGCGTAACCCTTTCTCACAAATATATTATTTTTAGTTAAGGTAAACAAGTTTGATCCTATGGTTTGTGTGAAGCCAGACTTGTTCAGGAGATATCTAGAGACAAAAATTTTTTAAATTTCTGGAGTATGCACAACTTCCTTCAGCATAAGCGTCTTGCTAGATGTGAATTTCAGTTCTACCTCTCCAACACCAGCTATCTTGGTTGTGTGATGATCTCCTAAAAGGATATTCTTATCCTTATCTCATTATATTTTTTAAACAGACTAAGGTCATAATAGACATGGCGAGATGCACCAGTGTCTAGCCACCAACCTTTAGAGCCCCAAATAACATTAACTTCAGAAATCATAACAACTAAAAATCTTCTTTTATTAGGTTCACCTGCGCAGCAGGACAATTCCCATTCTACAATTCTTAGCTAAGTGCTCAGGCTTATTACAGTTATAACAAACAATCTGTACCATAGTTCTAGACTAATATTTATGGTAGTTATTCTGTTTGTTGGATCCGCATTTCATCGTGTTCCCTTACGACTTCAAATCTGGTTTCAGAACTTTTTTCTGGGAATCACATTCACTTCCTCCTTTTGATCATGCTTTATTGCCTCCTTCGCTATCCTTAATCGCGTGATAAGACTTTCCACTAAGAACTTCTTGGCTTTATGCCTTAGAGCGTTCTTGAAATCTTTCCACAGAGGACACAATTTGTCAATAATAACCGCAACTTGAAATTGATTGTCTAATGACATACCTTCGCTGATAATTTTATGTGCTATCTTTTCACTACTACAAATTTGATCTTTCTTACCGTACGCAAATTTTGATTTCTTGATGGTCATGGAAAAGGACCATCGAAAAAATATTTTTGTTGATACAATGTTTATCTTGGCGATCATGTACATCAAGAAAAGTTCTCTTATTTTGTTGAAGAAATACAAAAAAACATAAAAAAATGTGGATTCTTGATTTCCTTTATGGAAAAAGTTTCCTTAGCTTTGTTGACGGTCCACAAACATCAACAAAACTATTTCTCGATGGAGAATAAATATCAAGGATATATTAGTCGATTGACAATGCACACCAAGTTAGTTAGGGTCTAGGGTTTCTTGATGAACAAAGACCAAAAAAGATCATGGACAAGATCCATAAAGAAAAATGATATTCTCATGGGCAATGCCTATAAAAAAAATTTATAATTTTGGGTTTAGGATAGGATCATGGGCAAGACCCATCAAGAAAAATGATATCTTGATGGACATTGCCCATCAACAAAAACTATTTCCCATGAAGCATGAAATTTGGACCCTTGTTAACGAACTTAGAAAGTACAATATTCATCAATAATATTCTTAAATTTTTACTATTTTTTTTAATTATTACTTTCTATTCATCAATAATACAATATTACTTTTATAAAAGTTAACTGTTGTAATTATAATTAGATTGAAATAAGTGACTTTATCGAAATTAAATTAGTTATTGTGTTCAACTTTTAATGAGTTGAATTGAAAGTTTGTAATTTAGGGTTTTTAAAATTTGTAGAAGCTGTAGAAGCCAACATGAACTTAACTCAATTGGCACCTATATGTACTTGTAGACAAGAGGTCCTGGGTTCAAATCCCCGCTCCTACATTAAAAATTTATAGAAGCTATTTATAATTTGAATTTCAACATTACAATTCTTAGTACAAGAATTATTGAGGAGGAGAATCAAGATCATTAGCACAAAGCTAAGGTGGATGTGAGACAAAAAAGAATAGGTTTTTAATCAGCAAGAAAGGGTAAATCGTTTTCTTGATGGACAAAAAACATCGAAGTTCCCTTTTTTATGGCCAATACCGATTTCTTATCATCAAGAAAGAGTTTTTTATGGCATGTTTTGCCCATCAAGAAGACAATTTTCTTTGATGGGCCTTTTAGTTTCCTTGATGGATAAAAAACATCAAAGTTCCATTTCTTGATGACCAAACCATCAAGAAAGTTTTTTTTATCATGTTTTGACTAGTTTTTTTTAAGGTCGGGCTTTCTTTATTTTTGTCTACTTGATGAGCAAAGACCATCAAGGTAGAATTTTTTTTACGTGCTTTGCACATCAAAGAAGGCCAAATTTGTTGTAGTGTTTGGATTTCATGCGATTGAGCCTCCACAGATTTATCATCAGTCATTTGGTAGCACAGGCATCGGCTCACCTCGTACTTTTTTTATCCTACTTTCTCAATATCATACTTCTTTTGTAATGTGTCCCACACTTCTTCCGCAGTAGACATGGTATTGTAATAGTCATACCATTTATCAATAAGTCTATTAAGAATTAAATTCTTATAGATGAAATTAGTTTGTGTACGTAGTTAGATCCTTGATTTGTTCCTTAGTTGGATTTGTTTATGGAACAGGTTGCTTCTTTATAGTACAGACGGGGGCAACCTTCTTCAACGTGAGGAGAAACAACATCTTTTGTTTCCACCTTTTGAAGTGTGCTCCTACAAAACGAAAAGGTCAGTTGAGATCGGAAGACATCAAATTAGATTGGAATGGCCCAGCCATCACAGTAAAAAGAGACATCTTAAAATTGTTGTTGCACTTCGTCCTGCCTATTGGCCGTTATCTCATGGATGGAACAAAATGCCAAGATCGTCAAATGACAAAACCGTCTAGTTATGTTGCCTGGTGAAATTGGAAATTGCAAATAAAAACAAATCAGTATGACTGGGTCATATATCACACTCTCTTCAAGATGAGGATAAAACAACCTCTCTGTATTTTTTAGGCAAAGATTGGATTCATATATAGAGAGAGGTGGGAAGGCAGAGGTAAGCAACGATCACGTCAATATTTGTTATCTCTTCCCTCCTTTGAAAACTTGGATGCCCTAAGGGTCCAAAACTATGAATGAATCAATGAGTATAAGAAGAGACTTTCACATTGAAATTAATCAATATGGTTATGCAATGTGGGAATAAAATAATAATATATTTTCCTTTCACAAATTTTTCATCCAATAAAAACAAAACCAACTTTTCTTTTCATTTTTAAATTTGAAAATGGTTGTGTCCTAAGGTGTAATTGTTCCTAGCTAACCTAGGTGTCTAGCCAAAGCTTGATTTTAATTCTATTTATACTTTAATTTATAAAAGATTCCAACCTTTGGTCTTGATATAAAAGCTTCCTTCTTTAACAAAAGTCAGTTAGGTAGAGACATGTTACTTTTAATTTATTGAAAGTTATGATGATGAATTTATCTACAAACACATAATTTAACAAACATATGATTTGCATTATCTTTGACATTAAATTTTCAAATCATTCTGTTCACACGAGAATTTCAAAGAAATTTAATTCGTGAGGTTTAACTTGTGTTGGTGTTGTATTTGTCTTGATTTGATGTGATGTGGTTGGTTCGATCTATAGTATTTGATCCTCTGATTCTCTCAGTTGGATGCCTGCGCTTAATTTTAGGAAGTGGAGCACATGATGTTCTTGAAGTTGGATTCTTACGCTTGATTTATGGAAGCGAAGCACGTGACGTTCTTGAAGTTGGGGTCCTGAAAGAAAGCTTAGGAATCTTCTGGCTCTTTGGAGAATTTTCTCTAGACGTTCTAAAGTAAAAAATTTCCAACCTCACAAATCAAGAGAACTACTCTATTTATAGAGTTCTCTTGTGGTTTTTATGAATTTAGCCCTAGTTTGTCCATGAACCAAACCCATGAGCCCAACACACATGAATTTCGGTCATATTTAGCATTTTGACTAAATTAAGTTTATTTTTGGGTTTAATTGAATTTTAGCACAATTAAATAATATTTAATTAAACAAAAATAATTAACTTGATCTAACGGTCATAATAAAGACATGTGGCATCACAAGAATTGTCTAATTTATGTCTTCAATTTTTATTTGGGACACATGCCAATTTTTTAATTAGTCCCAAATCAATTATTTTTATTTTTCATCATTAATTTAGTAAATGATGTGATTATTTGTGATTGGTCCAAACTTTCTTTATTCAACAAATGCTCATTTTTTAGATTTATGCACACATATGGGTGAATGAATCTCAACAAAGATAAATTTGATGTCAAAATATGAGTTTTTTTTTTTGCTCAATTCGACATATCAAATTAATCAAACTATGTATTTAGTACATGAGTTTTATTTAAATTTGAAATAGTGGTTGGAATATGGCCAAACATTAATTTGAGAAAAGTTCAAGGTTTATTCGCCATTTAATTTGATTCGAGGATAAAATTTTAAATTTGATTTTTGGGATAAAATTTGAAAAATAACCAAATTTTAATTTGAGATAATAATGAAGTTTCTACCATACCCTAATTTGTCTTGAGGATGCACAAGAATTTGGAATGACAAATTTTAGTTTTGAGATAAATAGGAGGCCTCAATCTTAGGATAAAGTTGAATTTATGGCTCCAATTTAAATTTGAGATAAAAATGAAGGTCATATATGCAAGTTAATTTGATTTGGATTTGAACTTTGAGTGAAATTTGAAATAAAATTTGCAGTATGACCAAATTTAAAATTTAAAATTTAGGATAAAATTTAAACTTTGAACGATTTAAAATTTTAATTAGCTCAAATTTGAAATTCGAGAATTATCCTTAAATAAAATCTTTTAAAATAACATAGGATAATTGGTTTTTCTTTTCTATTTTATTATTTACAAAAAGATTGTGTAACATCCCGAGCTCTGAGGTATTTATTTTTAATTAAATTGCCTTATTACTTGAAGATTTTAAATTCTTAAGTATTACACTTAGTGTGGAAAGGAAATGACCTATTGAGAAAGAAAAGGGTTGAAGGAGGAAAAAGAAATTTGAAGGGTAATAATAGTAATATATTATTTTTATTATTATTGTTTTAAAAAAGGAAAAAGGGAAAAATTTCCCTTCCCTCCCGTGCCCCCCTCTCTTCTTCTTCTTTTCTTTTCCGTTAACCTAGCCGCCAGCTGCCCACCCTCATCCTAGCCTCCACCGGTCACCTTCCCCTTATTTCGTTCACATGAAGCTGACAACCTCTACTCTTTGATGGAAAATGAAACCCAATCGTTGACCGTCCCACTTCTCTCTTTTCTGACAAATCTGAAGCCAGCCAAGCGCCGCGATCCTACTTCTCCCAAACTAATGGTTGGTTCTATTCCTAATCCTTTATGGAATGTCCTACGGATATATCATCCAGACTCCGAATAAACTAGCAGGACCCAACTAATGGATGGTGGTGCATGCCGATCCACAGTCGATTCTGGGCTTTCCGTTCGTAAAGCACCGCCGCTCGACTCTGCCTTCCAGCCGTGGGTCCTCATCTCCAATTTCGTCAGGTCACAGTCGCCACGCCACATCGAACAGATGGGAGTCAGGTAGGCACGCAGGTTTCTATCTTTCAACCACGATTTTGGCACCCCTTCACGTGTCGTTTCATTCTGCTTTTCGCGTGCATCGATTTCACCTATACTAAGTTGCGATTTCTGCTTTGCCACAAGAAGTATCGGGTTGTAGTGTAAGTGTGTAACAATGAATTTGATGGTTTCCGAGTGATAGAATCGTTGAGTTGTAATGTGGAATTAATTGTTTGGTTCTATATTGGTTATTGAAGGAGTCGTGGTGGATAGTGCTTGAGTTCTTGGAGTTTATACGGGTTGGTTGGATGTTAATTCTCCATCTACTTGGGTATGTGCATGGATATCGCGGTGGAATGTTTTATATGAGGAAAAGGATTTGGGAAAGTATTGAAATTTTGTTGTTATGTGTGTAGGTTTGTGTCGTTCGACTTAAATTCGATTAAGGAGCTTAGGTAACATTAAGGTAAGGGTTCTTACTACTAGACTCATGATGAAATTAAAGTTGTGTTGTCTGAATGGATTCTTTAGAAATAAGATGGACTGACTGATGCACCACTTTATTCTTGATGACTGTTTAGCTATATGAATTCTATTGAACTGCGATGGACTGACTGATGCATATATCTGATTATGACTGAATTGAAAACCTTGTGTGGATTGAATTGAGGGTCATTGGCCGTTATGTTAAGACATGAGTGGCGTTGTAGATAGGATTAAATGAACCAAACTGAATTGACTGACGTGAAAAGAGCCATGTTCATGTACAGGTTTATTCATTGGGGAACACTATGATATTGTTCGGTTAGGTGTTGGATTGTATAACTTAACTATAAATGTGTTGAACTGAAAGAATGAATTGATGGTAATTTAAATTGCTATTTGTTGACTAACTAGGTAGGCAAGATTTGGCCTGATTAAATGTTTATGATAGACTGAGAAGGAGTCGTTAGCTTTGTCTATTGGGTAGCGTGCTTTGTAGGTGTCCTACGGTATCGCCACATGTTGTGCATCCTTCAGAAGCACTAGACTGATATGTGCTTCCTACAGAGCACTAGACTGATATATATGTCCTGCAGGACATTAGACTAATTATATGTGTCCCTATGGGGTCACAAGACTGATAAAGTGTAGGGCACCCCCAATAGGAAGTTAACAGTTTTAATTTTTTCCCTAATGGGACCAATAATGGTCTCTTACTGCGTATATTTATACTCACCCTTTTATGTTTAAATTTTTCAGGCAAAGGTAACAAGGAAGACGGACCGACGATGGGGCAAGAAAGAACCGTGATTGTCATAGAAGAATGTCATGCAAACTGCTTCCGCTGATTGTCTGTGTTTTTTTGGTTTTCCTTAGTAGTTGATACTGTTAGGGGTTTTCTTTTTGTGATTTAACTTTCTTTTGATATTTAAATTGAACTTTCAAACTTTGTTTTAATTAAGGCTCGAACCATTTTATAAATTCTCCTTGTCGTTGTGAAAATTTTATTTAAACTTGTCCAGTTTTATGTTTAAGTATGAGTCTAGTATTCAAGTAACGATCTTAGTTTAATTCGAAGATTTGGGTCGTCACAAATTGGATATCATTTCAAATCTTATTAGGATTTCAACTTGTTAGTTATATAAATAGACTCACTCCTTCATTATTCTTTCTTCATCAAGCAAAATAAATGTATGAAAAAAACTTATCTTCTCCCTTTCTTTTCTAACTGTTTCTTGTCTCTTTTTTTAACTTTCCTTTTTTTTCTTTTTCTTTTTAAAAAACTTTTTGCCCCCTTTTTTATCTCTTTACAAAAACTAGAATTGTCGGTGCCTTCTTTTTTGCTTCCAAACATATTTTCAAAAGGTAAGATTTTTTTGTTTCTCTTCTTTTTTTTTCAATCGTTTGAAGGGGTGTCTCTGCCATTAGCCATCCAACTTCTACTAGGAAGGATCGGCCATTTACTGCTGTCAGATCCAACTTCTAGTAGGAACAATTAGACATCTTCATTCTGCTTTGTCATCAATGATCCAACTTCTACTTGAGACAAACATGCATTTTGCCGTTATATCCTACTTCTAATAAAAACAATCGGGCATTTTTATTCTACTTTGTCATCAGCCATCCAACTTCTACTAGGAAAGATCGTACATTTTGCCAATAGATCCTATTTCTAATAGGAATTATCGAGTATTTTCATTAGGCTTTGTTGTTAGCAATCCGCTTCTACTAGAGACGATCACATAATTTTTCGTCAGATCCAACATCTAGTAGAAACGATCAAGCATCTTTATCTACTTTGTCGTCAGCAATTCAACTCCTATTAGGGATGATCAAGCATCATGTCGTCAAATCCAACTTCTAATAAGAATGATCGGACATTTTCTATCTGCTTTGTCATCAGTGATTGAACTTCTACTAGGAACAATCAGGCATTTTGTCATGAAATCAAACTTTTAGTCCAAATGATCGGGCATCTTCGTTGTATTTTGCTGTTAGCGATCAAATTTCTACTAGGGACAATCAGGCATTTTGTCATCAGATCCAACTACTAGTTGGAACGATTGGACTTCTTCATTCTGCTTCTTTTTTTTCCTCACCCCTTTATGCATGAAATCTACTTTTCACCATGGTTCACTTCACGGAGTATTCTAATACGACCAAAAGGTGTTTAATTATCCTAAATGATGAAAATCAATCCTTAGAGAGTGGTATCCTTCTCTCATAGAGAGAAAGGGATTTCGAGAATATAACATATTCCTAATTACTCGAGGACAATTTTATTCCTTTGCCCAAATGGTCTTAACGATCCATAAGCCTTAATTCATTTTTAACATCTGGGTTTCTCGAATTCTTGATCCACAACAAAGCTCCAAATAAAAATCCAAAATCAACATTAGATTGTCGAATTATAAGCTAACAAAAATTTTTTTGGGGCACCACGCTCAAAGTCGATGAAGAATTTTACTATCTTTCTCATTATTAGAAATGGGTAGAGATTGATGTTTCTCGAAATATGAGGGTAATCAAAAGAGCTTGCCTATTTAACGTTATGATGTCCTCTCTGAACATATATGACCACAATAGTGACATTGTTCGGGCTTTCTACAAGGCATAGTGTCCTTCAGCAAACACCCTTCACACTTCATCTTGTCAAATGTTCACCTCCTCATGCGACTTATGGGTGCTAGAAGGACTCCCTATAAAAGGTAGATTTTATGACGAAAGCATTCCCTACCATCAAGGCTTATTAGAATCATCTAAAACATATCCATAAAGTTGTGAGCATTTATTTGCAGCTTACTACCATATTGTCTCTCAATGCATGGATCACTCTTGAATCCTTGTAAGCAAATGGATCTCTTTTTTAGCTACGCAATCTGAGGTAAATTACCCAAAGCCACAAGCTCGAAAGCCGAAAAAACTTCTTGCCCTCGGTCAACTCACAATGTGGATCCTCTATGGTTATTGATAATAATTGTTTGTGTGTGATATCTCGTATTTCGTTAACCAACAACACCAAAAACTTGGTCGGAGAGGTGATGCTAAGTTAACTTAGGACTTAGGGAGTTAACTAAGCACAATTAATTTTGTCCGATAAGTTGTTGGTCATGATCACTGTATGCGAAGTACTCACTATGTACCTCTTTATCGTGTAACTACTAAGTCCTTGTAGATTATAAGTTCTCCTACTACTTGCTCAAGTATAAGGGAATCAATAGGTTTATCTGTGATATCCGGAGTCGAACACAGGAAATTGCTATAGAAACTTAATTCTAGAATCTACTCATCAATTAGGCGGTATAAAAGAATTAATTAAATAAAGTATAAAAGAATCAGAACCAGGATTAAAACTACTTATAAACGTCTAGAGAATCAATAAAGGGAAATAAATGGATGCATGATGGAGATGCAAACTAACTTGTATGCGAGAATTAGGTGAAGGAAGGCCTAAGCATTATTAGGCTATTAAGCAATGCAAGACCTTCAATGCAATATAACTTCCTTAACTAACTCATGATTAAGGCGAGCTTCTCTCGAAGTCTTTATACGCCACACTTGTTGACCACCTTTTGTGATGCAAATGATTGTGCTTGATTAGGTGAGATATATCTAGAAGAATTCACTTATACTTATAGAACTTCATGATTAAGAACAGCAACTTCTTGGCACCTAATGTTCACACTTGTTCTTCTTTTGGGATACAAATGATGGAAGTTATCTTGCAAAGTGGAGTTTGTCTCCAAACCCCTCTTTGTGCACGTTAGCCTTATCCTTGCTACTTGCCCTCTCGGGTAGTAGGCGATATATGCTGGCAAGTGATGAACATAGCTCAACTAACGTGACAAGAATTATAGATTAAACTTATTATCAAGAACGTATCACAAACCTAACTACTAATAACACATTGACAAGTGAGAAGTCAAGAAATGATGGATGGAAAAGGTATAAACATGTAATATATATAAAGATTGAAGGCCTTAGGCCATTGTACAATGAGAGCAACATATATTACAAAGAAGTATAAAAATGGAGAGAAAAGACATTAAAAAATATTACAAGTTAGGGGACAAAGGGAGTATGGATTATTTCTTACTCAAAAGCCAAGCTCTCACTTTTACAACTAATCGAAGAAGAAGAAGGAAACTTTTACAGACGACGGAAAGACTATCCACTTTTGCCACTCTCTAGGAATTGGTGTCACACCTCACCTCAAGCACCTACTTGATTAACCCGAGATATGGCATGATGTGAGCTAAAGCCATTCACCTTCGGAGTAACTCCAACTGATTCTTGACATGAAAATGTGAAACATTCAGTAGCAAAAGTATTCAAACATTGAAAAAAATTACTTTAGAAATCCTAATGTAACTCATCTTAATGCCTTTTTATAAATGTATAAAACATAGAAATATATAAATGTTGTAATATGTTTAGAAAATCCATTCCTTTCATGATTAAAAACTATTGTTGGCCTGGCAATAGTATGTTCAACATGCGGAGAGTCACAATCTGTACCTGGAAAGAGGGAAAGCATTTTGAAAGAGTAAGTCGAAAGACTTAGTGAGCAACGGTTTTAGAAAATGGGTTTTCATAAACAGTTTTGATATAAAAGCGAAGCTTAAATACATTATCAGTAAACAGTCATTTCCTAACATGATGCTTGAAACATATGTTTGATTTTTCAAAGACAGTGTTCCATATCCACGGGCATTATTTACCCTTTCGTCCGAAGACGGAACAGTCGTTGGGAGGCTATCCCCCTCCTTTAAGACATAAATATATACCCTCTTTGATGGCCCCTAAACTATAGGTACATCAACTATACCATCAATATGGAGTTAACTGACTGGATTAAAGTCCTTGGCAGTGGAAGATTTTTCAGAACCATATCTTAATTTAACTTGGAAATCCCAAAATATCAATACATTGACAATATTTAGAAACAAAATTCTAAAAGGCTAAGCATGCTTTTAAATTAAAATAAAAGGCTAAACATTTACTATAAATCATGACATGAAATAATAACTTGAAAATCATAAATAATTTTTCAAAATATCTTGAAACCATATTTAATAAATACTTTTAGAAATGGATGTGTCACTCACAATACTTGTGTGTATCCTTCATCGTAAATTCCTCTTAAGCCTCCTTGATTTGAAAAAAAATTCATATTTAATCATTAATTAATCTCTTAAACATGAAAATATCCAAAACATGTCCTAAAATTCTCAAAAATATAACAACAGCCAAAAACAACTTAGAAACAGCCCAATGGTGCCATTGGCATGGTGGATGGAGCTGGCTGAGCGTGCATGGCCTGGGACCTTGTCGCGTACTAACCTTGCTAAGGTGGGTTGCATGCCGCATGCTGACCTCACAATGAGGGATGTTGCACGCATCCTTGTCGCCTACCCAGAGTGCCAATTGTGTGCCTTGCATGCATTGTGCTCCTCACACATCGTGTGCGCTAGCCTCTTAACACAAGGTCGTGTGTACAACGTGAAAACTAATCAAAATAACCTCTATAAACAAAATGCACGCCCATCTCGCTTACACATGCAAGCCTCTCAGCCACAACCCAGTACACTATTTTGGGTCTAGAATCATGACTCAACTTTAAAATATCATAACATAAAATCAATAACCCTTTTGACAAAACTTCCTTCTATAAAGTTCCTCTAAAATGTCTTATCTTTCATACCTCAAATTTTTAAAGAACAATGCCAAGAAGAAAGTTCTGTAGCCCTCTGTGAATGCACCTTGCTCAAATTCTTTTGCTCCATTGTTGAAGACACTTATTTTGTACAAGTCCTTCCATGAGATTAAGTTGACACCTAATCTTGATTAGACTCACCTCTTAAGCTCATGGTTAAATCTCCATCCTCTCCTCCACATCAAATTCATGTTAAAATGGTTAAGACACCTCGATTAATCCTTATCGTAAATGCCCTAATCATGCCATTATGTCCTAATCACAAGGGTAACCTTTAAGATCTTCTCTCAAAGCTTGACTGCCCAACTAACCATTCAACGCATAGTCCTTGGCTGCCTAGCTTACCTCTCAATGCGTAGTCCTTTGTTGCCCAACTTGCTAGCATCTCAACGTATAGCCTCGTGTGAAATCTTGTCATTTAATGACAAGCTTCAAAACCCATGTTAACCTTTAATCTTTCCTCTCATAGCCATGCTCCTCATCCATTATATTCTAGCCTAACCTCTCAAATGATAGCCTTCCTTGCCCAGATAACCTCTCAAGCCTTCTCGCCTAATCGTCTAAATGCCTAGACATTCCTTTAGAGGTTAGCTTCCATGGTTTGCCACCTAGTCTATTTCCAAAACGCCTAAGCACAACACTTAAATGCCTAGACATGCCCAAAATGCCAGACAACTCTTTAGAAGTTCCCCTCCTTTCCTTGGCCACCTAAGGGTTGTCATTTAGAGGTTATTTGGTGCCCTTTTTGTCACCCACATAACCTTAACTCGCCTAAGATAAGCCTTTTTTACACTTAGCCAAATTTTCCAATGTATCTCTTTCTCTTAAACCTTGATATCAATTCTTAACTTTTTTCAAGTATTTCTAACTCTCTTTTCCTATAAGTTTCACCTTCTCTTTTCTTTCCCAAGACTTTAATAAGTTCTAAAGGTTTAAATTTTTTTGAAGTTTCACAATTGGCCTATTCAAGGTTCCGGTCAATCTATTCAGACGTTTAGCCATCTTGGTTCATACAAGCCTCCCTTTCTTTGGTGAAGAAAGAGAACTTTTATAGACAGCTTTTGGCAGGAAAACTTTTATTCTTCTAAACATTTCGACGTTGTACACCGAAAGCTGTCTATGGCATGTCACATCATCTCCAACTACCACTCTTGTCATCTAGTAAATTGCTTCTCGCATTGTGATTTGATCTTCTAGCCTATTCTTATCTCGAAAAGCTCTATGATGTGCTAACTTCTTTTTTTGTTCATATACATGCATTAAGACATTGAAAATCGCATAAAATAGGCATAATGCTTATGTAAAGTATATTTTTTAATATTTATGAATTTGCAATATAACTTACGTGTTATGATCCTCTTCTTATGCATTATGACCTTGTTACTCTAATAAATTGACTATAATAACTTGTATTTCTACAAGTTATCAATAGTGCTGGTCACTTTAGTCGGCAACTAGGGTTTTATCAAGACATACCATATGACTTAGATGAGAAAATTCTCAAAGTTGATTTTTCCAGCATACAATATTATTGAATGATCTACGTCCATGAGAACACAGTTTCCCATGTATATCTTCCTGCACATGGCCCTTCACCTGCACACCCATGTTATTTCGCACTATAGGGTATGGTGGCTTGCAAAACATGGCGCTTACCTCTAAGAAGAAGTACAACATTTAATTAATCGACCCACTCCCCTTTATGTTATATCCAAAACCACCAAGAAAATTGAGAATAATTTTGGAACTGGAAGCAAAAGGATATGCTCCTCTGAAACTGAAGAACGACCCATGGGGAAAACTAAGGAGGATACAAAATGCATGGCGGATGATTTGATCCCTTCTGCACGATTTAAATTCCTTGATAAAGGTAGCACTAATAATGTGGGTAAGGACATCGCATATTAATAACTGGCAAATGCCTTCTAAGCATACTGTTTTTTTTTTAATATTGGAATAGATCCAAGAGACCTTGAGAATAACCGATTAATGATGAAGAGCCTCCTATTGAAGTTTTCCATGTTGCATTGTTTTTTTACATCACTTCCCCTGTGGTTTCCTTTCATCGCTTTTTTTTTTTTATATATTTCTTGACATACCCCTTTACTCTCACTCTCATTTCTTATTGTTAACATTATTTTGCAGTCCTCTTTAAATAGTTGTGTCTTACATATTGGAGGAACCGTAAAGTCAATGGAGAGCCGAAAAGGCTATGACATTGCACTTACATATAGTGAGAACTATAAGACCCTTGTAGCTGTAACTGTCGTGTCAACTTGTCCTCTTGTGATCAAGGGGTCCCCTCAACTAGTGGAAGGAACAAAGCCTATTGCAGATTTTGAGATTTTTTTTTTTGTGCAGACAACTTAATTTCTATTATCCAGCAGCAGATTGTTGGGATTTATGTCCTAAAACTCGTAGATTGTAAATATAATCCATTAATCATTGTTAATAAAGTGATTATTGTAATAATTATTATTGATTGTATTATTAGTTTTGTCTTACTAATTCAAATTTAATAAACAAACATCCTAAGTTGTTTAATAAGTTTTGAACAGTATGTAGAGACATACAGGGGTCGATGTTCTAGATCAGCTTAATGGGTAAATAGTATAGGGATAAGGTTAGGTACCTTATCCTGGTAACACTATGGATATGGCTCACTTCGCATTTGATACAAACGCAATGATCCAATGTGTTCATGTAGTTGACATGCGAGTAAGAGTATCCTATGCAATGAGTTTGCATACGATCGGACCATGAAATAGTAACCACTAGATGTAACTCCATTAACTAGTTAAGTTTCTATTTTATTAGGATGACCTAGGTAACTTAGTCTTAATCTTGAGTGTACTATGAACTCCTGTTCACGAGGGATTTTCTTTTGATTTGTAAGGGTGAGAGATACCAGATCGCTGACTCAATAAGCTTATCATTTTAGAGACAAGACTGACTCGGGAGCTGAGAACATCATTACACAAGATGGAATTCACTCATTTCCTACTTTATAGTAAGTAGATGAGTGTTCCCTTAAATGTTGTCTCTGGGACTTGAACAAAGGGACCTACACTCGTTGAGGATTTTTGTTTATTGGTAAGACCATAAACATGTTGTTCATTAGAGGAGCACTGATATTTAAGGATTAAAGGTAACCAATGGTTAAAATGGTAATTTGACCCAACTGGTGTTATGAACACTCGCGAATGATTAACTTACTTGTATTGGTCTATATCTGTGGAAACATAAATATATCTACAGTGAGAAGAGTTTAGTTGTGAGTCTTTAGTTGAGTGTACACACAGTTAACGAAAATTAATTAATGTGGTTCATGAGTTTAGCCAATTAATCTCAAATCGTTGTAGCTTCTGATCTGTAGGTCCATTAGGTCCCCTTCTTAGCTCGTAAAGGGAAATAAGATTCATTTATATTAGTTATAATTTGAAATGTTCAAAATTACTATTAGTTTAATGTATTGTGATACATTATATTATAAAGTTTGTCAAACTTTATTATATAAATTTAATTTTGGATATGATTCAAAATTAATTTATGAGACATAAAATATTTGAATGAGTTCAAATATTAATTTAATGTGACTTGAATTCATATTAAAATTATTGGTTATGAGAGAAATTTATATTTGAATATGATTCAAATTTAATTTAAGTTAAATATAAGATATTTAATTTAGCTATTAATTAATTGGAGAATTAATTAATAGTTTAGTTTTATTTTATTTAATTAAATTTGATTTAATTAAATTAATATAAGGAACATTTTTAAAAATAGCAAAATAAATTAAAATATTTACAAGCTATAGCAAAATTTTGGATTATATCACTGATACTCTTCTATCACTATAGCATATAAATAACTATCAATGATAGAATTTGCTATAGGTTGTAAATATTTTGTAAAATCTACTATTTTTAAAAACTCCCATTAATATAAAACTATAAGATATTGGAGAAATACTCATTAAATAAGATTTAAATGAAATATGAATGAAATATGATTGAATTAATTATTAGAGGCATTTTTAAAAATAGCAAAATAAATTAAAATATTTACAAGCTATAGCAAAATTTTGGATTCTATCACTGATAGTCTTATATCATTACAGCATATCAATGACTATGAGTGATAGAATTTGCTATAGATTGTAAATATTTTGTAAAATCTACTATTTTTAAAAATTTCTCTAATTATTAACTAATTGATTAATGGCTAATTAATTAGTAGATTTGAAATTTCTATTAATTTTATATTTTTTAAATTCATAAAATCTCATGATTCTCTCCTACTCTCTTTCCTACTCCATAAAGGAAAGAGAGTTATAAATACCCAAAAGAAAATATTATTTTTAACCAATAATTTTACTTTTTTTGCAAAAGAGTTTCTCTAAAAACTCTCAAAAAAAATTTTCATCTGAATTGGTTCCCACTAACCAATCTCATCTCAGAGGATAGGGAGGTCTCCGATGGAATTTTGGAATTCTCAAATTAAATTGAGAAATGGTTCTGTAAAGTCTTCCACTATCATGGGCTTTTATCTCTTCATAGATGACCATAATTGTAAACCCGATATTTTATTAGCCTATTCTATTTTAAATTATTCTTTTATGTGAAAGGAATAAAAGGAAAAGGAAA
>JBBPDI010099070.1:0-10921 GCA_037974545.1 Cucumis variabilis | reverse complement strand
TTGAAATTTTTAATAAATACAGAGATTCTTTTTTATTTTTGTGTGAAATTACAGCTTAGTCCTTACGCTTTTTAGATATTTTTTCATTTTTCCTTTTAAGGTAGCTTTTTAAATGATGTTCTAAATAAATTCTGAGGTAACTTACAAAAACTAACCGCTGGTAGTTACAAACCCACACTCAATCTTGACCTTTTACAAATATAGCAAAAAATAAATTTAAAAACCTATTAGAATTACGCCATTTAAGGTTTTTTCTTTTAATTTTTTCCATTCATAATATTTACGTACAAATTCAACCTTAAAGTTCTTGATGATTTTTAAATTATGAGAGTCCAAATTTTGCACATTCAATTTTTACAACTAAAATTTACTACTTTTCTTGACGTTGGAGCTTTGATTTTCATCTCATTTACTGTGAGAAAAAGAAAAGGATGAGGCTATGCACTCACAAAAAACGGTAAATTCAAAACCCATGAATTTCTTATATAAATGCTTGTTACAATATGATTGTGTCCCTTTTATACTTCTAAAAGAATAAATGTACTTTATATACTTTCATTCAATTCTTTCCAAAAATTATCAATATAAACCTAATTTAACTGATATACAATTTGTATAGTTAAATATAAAGTTATAAGTTTAATTTCTCATTCTAGTATTATAAAAATCTAGCAACTGGTTTTTAAAAATAACAGTCTATTTTACTTGTTCTTTAATAACTTTTGAAAACATATTCTTTTATTTTTCGTATTTATTAAAATGTTCATATGTTCATTACTCAATCATTATATATTTTTTCAAAACTTTGTTAATTTATATTAAAATAAATCTAATTCAACGATAATTGACATAACCTTCAAAATTTTATAGATTGATTACACAATAATTAATTTAAAATTGTATAAAACACCCATAATTTTTTTTTGTTTCAAAATTACATCCATTCCTTTAGAATCTACAATATTACCCTAGTTTAGAATTTTAGACAAAGCGCCACATTTGAAAAACATTATATTAATTTAAAATTCCTACCTTGAAACTGCAGTAAAAAGTTGTTAATGGAAATTTTAAGCTTTTAACCTAAAAAAAAAAACAGTAATACACATAATTTACTGTGAAGCTATGGTAACAAAAAGGTGGAGGATAAATTGTTGTAGTTTATTTATTTATATTAGGTTATGTGATTGTTATTGGAGAATAAATATTGGATGGGAAACGACGACGTGGTGCGGGGCT
Organism: Cucumis variabilis; assembly: GCA_037974545.1. Taxonomy (NCBI): domain Eukaryota; kingdom Viridiplantae; phylum Streptophyta; class Magnoliopsida; order Cucurbitales; family Cucurbitaceae; genus Cucumis; species Cucumis variabilis. The sequence goes on along the minus strand of JBBPDI010099070.1, from coordinate 9,685 downwards.
GGAGGAATCTTTTATGTTGTCGTGAGTGGAAGGGAGTTGAGATTTTGCGCTTGGAGAAGCCAGCGCATTTGGGCTGCCTCCTCCGTCCGCCAATGCTTATGTGGCGCGTTCGCGTCGACATCCAACCGACGCCGTTTCGGATTTCCAATACCAATAATTCCATTGAATTTTTCCCAAATTTCAAGATTTTAAAGGTTCGATTTTTATTTATTTATTTATTTTTGAGAAATTTCGTTTTTTCTTTTTTAATTTCGATTTTCTCCATTTTAACAAAATTTTGGATTTTGAAATTTCTGATAGATAATTTATACTTAAACTTTCCACTCTAAAGTATTGATTTTGCTAAAGAAAACACAGCAAATAGCCTATATTTATTTTTAACACCGTTACAAAATTTTCATGATGTTGTTTTGTAATTATATTTTCATTTGTTGTAAAATTTTTTGCTCCTGTATTAATATTTATGAATAGATTACAATATACATCTAAATATTATCTTATTTTATACAAATTGTGATTATTAAATTATAGTTTAATTAAGTTACCATAAAATTTCATTAACATTATTGTAACAATTTTTCTAGAATTTTTATCGATATCGATATTTCCATAAAATTGAGACATCAATATTTTCATCAACATCAATTTTTCTATATAAATTTATTGTTATATGCTTATTGTTTTTATCTTTGGACTATAATTTAAGTTTTAAGTTTGATAAATTAAGTACAAATACATAAGTTTATTTTTAAAAATTGTGATATAAGTATTTAATTAGAATTTCAAGGTTTCCAAAATTAAATACTGAATGTTTGATGTTATTAAAAGACAAAATTTTAAAAAAATAATGTTATTAAAACACAAAATTCATATTAGTTTAACTTTTAAAATTTTAAATTTGTTAAAAATTTTGTCACATATACACAAACACAAACATACAAACTTGGATTTTTTTTCCAAATAAGATGTAAACTATAAAATTTTGTTAGTGTATGGATTTCTTCGCTAGACTTTCGTAACTTTGACCTCCAATACTGTAATTTTGGTCTAGATTCTTACATTGATGTGGTACTAAGTTTACCACACTATTGTTAGTATATTGAGTGTATAGTTCGTCGAGTTGGTAAAAAGAATGTCAATTTTGTAATTTGAAGATTACTCATTATTCTTCTTTAGATCATTGATTGAGATTATTTACAATGCAACACTCCCTTTTATGGTTGCTTGTGGTTAGTCTAACTCCAGCAATATTAGAATAGATTGCAATATACTTGAGATTACATGACGTTATACTAAGCACAACTCAATTATTTTTCCGTTAGTATATTCAAGACATTAATTTTACCATTTGAGATGCACATTTTTCCATATAACCTCCCAAAATTCCATGGATCTGGGTTTGCCTAGAGCAACTCTCACTACAATAAACCCTAAACCAACCTTATAATTGAAGACATATGAATTTTACCGTTTATGTATAAATTTTGTTGATGTTACATTTTGGCCAAGGAAATCACACCTAACATCCAATATGAAAATTATAAAATTACAAAGAGGTGTATTTATGAAATTTGAGCTATAACCCTAGTAGCTAGATTAGGATATGAATAATTTACTATCAAATTTAATATTATTATCTTACATTATTTTATTTTGATTTTTGGCTTTATTATGTTGGGCCAAAATTCATTCATCAACAAATTTTATGTAAACTAGACTATAAATTTAGTTAAAAAGAAAAAGAAAAAAAGGTTAGACATTTTAAGAAGTCGAAACCAAATAAACATTGAATTTATAATTTAAGGAATAATAGAACATGGAATGTAATATATTCCCACGCCGTTGGGCAATGAGAAGAGAAAGATGGGTAGTATGGGGATTTTGCATGTTTGGTTTACTAAGCTAATAATATAATTATATATATCAATGGAATGGCATGCTGAGTTGAAATTGAGAGGAGAATATTATTAAAAAAGTAGGAGAAAACGACAGGTCGTTCGGGAGACCATTTCAACGAAGCGTTTCTTGATTGCCAGCCGACGACGACAGTGTCGAATCATGGATCGGCACGACGGTCAATCCTTTTTTTGAAAGAAAATTATTATTTCTTTATGTAGATAAAAGGCTGGTAAATTGTAAAACTATGTGATAATTGTAATTAATTTTATCCTCAAATTTTTAAGGATTTTGAAGTGAAAAACAATTCATTGATTTTATCCTCAAAATAATTAATTTTGCAAAAAAAAAAATATATTGGAAAAAATGTAGTGTGTTGTAAATTCAAATAATGCATTTTTTTTTAATTAATTTATAAAATAATCATTAAAATCCATATTTTAAGAAAATGAATTCTACATTGATTGACTGGAAATTTGCAAATGTTTTTAACCTTATAACAAAATTATGAAAATGCATACTACTTGTTGCGTTACGTGTTTTTCGGCTCCAATAAAACTCAATTATTGCATTGTATTCATTTATTTCAAAACAAAAATATTTAATTCTCTATTTGTAGCTTATTATAATATTAATCAAATTTGTTAAATTAAAAAAGAAAAATTGGAGTTCATTAGTTGATGATTATTGACTAAAATGAATAATAGCTAGAAAATGAATACGCTTTTGGTATATTATGACTACTTTTTCTTTCATTTTTAGATTTTAAAATGTTATATTTCACCTTCCAATTTTAAATTTAAAATCTATTTGTCTTAGATTTCAAAATCTTACATTTCCACGGTTGAGTTTTAGGTTTTGTCTCACTTGATTCTTTAGGTTTTAAAATTTATTTTGTCAAATACTTTTTTTTGTTGTTGTTGATAATGATAATATTTATTAATTAAAGACTACTTGAAAATTAGATTCAAAACTTAAAAACCAATACTGTAACTGTTGTTGTGGAGTTCCTTTTTTTCCCTTCTGTCGATAGGACCAGTATTATAATTTTTATATGCAGTTATATTTTGGTTATGAATTCACGTATATACATTTTTTTCTTATGTCGATGGCTTTATTTTTTTATTTTGGTTGTGTCTCCTCTGCTTTATTTCTATTGAAGTTCTAGTAAATAAAAATGGAGATGAATAAAGAACGTGATCTAATTGCACAACTTCTCGTGTTTAGTTGATATTATATTATTTAAGAAAATGTAGTATTATTATGTTTTGTTGTTGGAGATCAATTATAGTTTTTATGATTATAAAATTTAAATTTCAAGATACTTCTACTTCTAAAATAAAATTATCTTAACAAATTTAATCTAAAAAAAACAATGTTTGGTTTTACTTTTACTAATTTTAAAATTTAAAAAACAAATAGTTTTAAGATATCGTGCAATTAATTTCAAAGATATTTCTTTTTTTAAAACCCTAATATATGTATTTTTTTATAAAAGTATGTCATAGTATTTAGTAGTCTTTATAAGTATAAACATTTTTTATAGATGACAAATCAAACAAAATCCACATATAAACACTTATAAAAAATTTAACAAAACATGCAAGTATTTAAATTTTAAATTCATTTTGAAGAAGGTGTTTAAAAGAAAATGTCTCTTTGAGAAACATTTTTTTCATAGACAATCCAAATGCGCTCTGAGTGTGTTTGGAATAACTTTTAAAGTGTTTAAAGAGTGTTTAGGAGAAAATGTATTATTGAAAAATATTTTTTCTCATAGATAATCAAAACGCATAGTCATCGAGCTTATGCAAATCTAATTTATTTGGTTTTACTGAAAAAATGTCTTTTAAAAAGTCCTTTTTTATTTAAACTATTTTTATAAAAACAGTTTGAAATACTATGTTGTGCAGTTGTTAATCTTTCTTTTTTGAATAACTTATTTTAAAACTAAACATTTCAAAAGTTCAATCAAATAGACTTTTAAATAATAGTTGAAATGACAATTAATTGTATAAATTCGATGTTTCAGTTTTTATCATTTGAGTTTTAGTTTATGCAACTATAATAACTTTAAGGGTTAAATTTCTATAATTGCTGTAAGTATGGAGGTCCATTTTTAATATTTGTATAAGCTTGATGGATTAATTTTTGCAATTGAATGTTTGGAGATATAGTTGCAAGTTTGCAATTGCCTTTTCTTTTCTTGCAATTTTGTCATTGAGTTATGTTTATCAATTTATGGGTTTGTTGTTAATAGAATGCGAATATGATTGGTTTTTCTAGGAGAAACGGGGTGTTATTGATAAAATATTCATTTGGATTAATTTTGTCTAAGTTTGGCTTAGATTGGAAGAGGTAATTAAAAAGATAATTACCTCAATTAACTTATTTTACTATGAAAATATATAAATGAAAAAATAAACACTTTGACACTAAGTTTATTCTTTGTTGCAGTGAGTTAACATTCTTGAAGTGATAATAACTTTTATCGAGATAAAGAATGTTGACCAAATCCGATTGTTTAGATGTGCTAATTATTGAGGTCTCTTTCTTTATTGATGAGACAAAATACTCAAAGTAGTGTCATGGGACTATTTTTTTCTCTCATGCTCGTCGATGTAGAAATGCTCTAGCACACTTTCTATCTATATCTTTAGAGGAACATGTGTTTTTTTTTACTACTCTCTACTTCGAGTGGTTTTCACACATGATTTAGTCTTCTAGTTTGTTTGTTTTTGTTTGTGTTTACTAGGTGTTGTCCTCTTTGAATAAATAAAGACTCGTACCTACTTTGTTTAACTAATATAATAAAAGGTGGCTAGTTGTGATTAAGACTTTCTTTTATTTTATTAAGTTTACTTTTTTCTTTCTTTCTTTATTTTTATTGGATATTTTTGTTAAAATTTCTCTTGAAATTATATAATGACTTTGGCAAGGAGAGAATTTAATGGGCCAGTCCACAAACATCATGGACCCAATATTGCACGGCCCAAAAACGTGCTTTTAGCCTCCCTTCACAATATAAAAGACTCAAACATAAGCATTTTTAATAGAATTTGAGTTTTGTTTAAGGTTGGTCCCATACTTTCGACCCTTTAATTATAATTATTATTTTTCTTTTATAAATCTTAAATTTAATAACTATATTTGTATTAACTTTTAAATTAAATCTTAAAAATTAATTATTACGGAAGCTTGTTAAATAATAATCATAATTTTTAAGTACAACTTTAAAATTTATTTAATATTAAATTGGCCAACTGAAATTATGTGTGTATATATAAAGTAGAGTAGCCTAAATGTTATTACTACTGCCAGCTACTATTATCGTCTCATTTCTACCACAATCAACATTATCAATATATCTCGACAACCCTGACAACTATTTTTAACAAATAGCTTAAGTGAGCAACTTTAGCCTCCATCTTTTGCGCTCAACAACAATAAGATTTTCAACGAACTTTTTTTTAAATCATAAAACTCTCTATTGAAAATTGAAAATAGAAGTCAGTGACTAAAGAAAATTATAGATAAACTCTTGAGAATAGACTATAAATCAATATTTTTTAACAAAATGTAAACTCCTCGAACAAATCAACCTAGAGACACTAGTTGTAAAGCCCTCAAGAAAAATTACCATCGAGAACAAAGTTGCAAAATCGTAAAGACAAGTTTACTTTTCAAGGAAAAACATAAAATAATCCTTTGTTACAAGTTACACTCACCAGTATAGTTAAATCAATGTAAATACCAAGTTAAAATTTTAAAAAATCTCATTAAAACATATATAAAAAATAGTCTAAGTTTATTAAATATAAATTCTTGAACTTAAAGCAAAACAACCAACACTTCAACACATATTTTTCAACTTCACATACTAATATAATCTCACATACTACTATGGAGTATTACAACTAGTCCTTCACTCCAACGAGTCCTAAGATTTTAATATATTTTTAAGAAATAAAGATGACATACTTTTCCTAAAAAGAGAACAACACATCTTCAAATTTAAAAGGAGGAGCGTTAAACAAGGAAGTGAGGGATGCTTTATCTTGTCGAGTAGCTAAAAAAAAAAAAAACCTTTTTCTTTTATTTATTTATTTTTTGTTTTCATTTTGAAAATAAATATAAATATGATATACAGTTTTTTGTTTATTTATGTATTTTATTTAATGATTATATAAATTGCAAAAAGTGAAGAGATTTGTTAGTCAATTAGCGAATGATTTGGCACCACGTGGATCCCCATGTTTAATGCACAAATGCTACATCACTAATCATTAGATTACATCTCTATCTACAACTATTGTTATGAAAAAGAAATGTATCCATTTTCTAGGGACTAATTTAGACTCTTTCAAAAGAGTAATTGTAATAAAGTGACGATAGCTACTTTCAATTAACATTAATTACTTTCCAACCTCAATTCATATTATTAGTAAACGACAAGAATATCGAAAATATTATTTGTAAACTTTCAAATTATGTTGATGATTGATGTCGTGTGAATCTATTAGTATATTTCATTCGTAGAATAAGAAATTTTGATATATTTTAAAACATTTTGGTTTATTTTAATTTGCTACATTTTAAAATGACTTTGAAACTATTATAAAATATTCCGAAATACAACAGTTTCAGTGTCATTTAATTTTGCTTAAAGTTGTATATTTCATATTGTAATCTTTACACATTTGACCTCCTGTAATGTATATTTATTCTAATTAAGCCTTGTATCAAAAAATATCATCAAGCAAACATATTCTTTCTCAAATTCTTTAAGTTCTTTTATGGTATAGAGCAATTTTAAAAGTATTAAACATTTTTTTTCTTTTTCGAAATACTTTACCTCTTCAATGACCATCTCCAGCTCGAGTTCTAAAGACTAACTAGATCAAAAGAAAGCAACTCAAACATGATATTTAGAGATCAAATAATATATGTATATATGGATAAAACTTTTTAGGGTTGATAATGACAATATATAATCAAGAGAAGAAAAGGAAGAAAAGGTCGGTTATTGGAAATCATTTCACATTATATAATAATAATGAAATATATGAAAATGAAAAGATATGGAAATTATGGGATTGCTTGATGGCTATGGGATCTACAAGGTTATCATGTTGTTTTCACCTTTATTCCAACTCACACCAAATTTTCTTTTTTCCTTCTCTATTGTTTCTTTTTCATATTACTTTTTAAAATATTATTTTTGGTTGATATCAACTAAATTTTGATGATAACATCCGTTAATTTTATGAGTATTACTTAAAAAAAGTGTTGTGAGAAGTACCTATACAAGGGAGAAAGGGAGACCATTTCAAAGTTTTGAAAATATAATTTTGACAATATATCAAAACTAGTATTGCTTAGTATAATAAATGAGGAGTCTGAAAATTTAAACGTTTGAATTTGTAGTAAAAAGTACGTACCAATTATTATTAAGAAATCGAAAAGAAAAAACATAGAAAATGTAAAGAGTAGAAAAATCAACACAAAAATTTACGTGGTTGATTAACAATACAAGGTTGTCTACAAATAGAGGGAGATAACACTTTACTACCGAGGAGAAAAAAATTCATATATATTACAGATTTTGAGGCCCTAGTAAAGTTAAAAAATTTATTTAGTACTTCTCTAGATCTTACAGTTAAAATTGTAAAAAAACGTGAATAACATTCATAAGAATACAACTTCAATTTTGAGAGTCAAGATGCGTTCTCCAGCTTAGTCATTCGAAGATGACAAAATTAAGACATTTAAAAAATTATCAACTTAATTGCTCAAATTAATATAAAAATTTTAACTTTCAAACTCGAGAGAGAGAAAAATTCTAGGGTACATATAGTAATGGTTCATTCTCATATTGGCCAACTCAACTTTTTAGCATTGATCACAATGTAGGGTTTAAATTTTAGGTATTCATAGTCTTTTGTAAATGGAGAATATGAAAGACTTTAAAGCAATTGTGTAATGGAGAGTGTGTGTTTGTTCAAAGTTCTTTTGATTGCTAGTTTGCCTTCCTTTCTCTCATTATTTATTTTCTCTCTTTATTATTGTTATTATTATTATTTTGGAGAAATATGTGAATATGATCTCAAATCAAATAAGTAATTAAAAATTTTTAATTCATTATCTTTTGTTGAAGTGTAATATATTTTAAATGTAATAAATTGAGTCAACATTTTCTTAAATTATACTAATTACAACCCTCTTATTAGATTAGGTAGGATGCATGACCCTAAGCTATGCTAGTATGGTCAAGAGTAATTATTTTTATTTATAAATTTGTTACATATTCTTTAGTAAAATAAAAGTGTTAGAACAAACAACGACTCCAATAATTAATTACTCTATAAATATATATATAGTTGAGTTATGTTTGTTACATATTTACTAGTACAATTTTTTGTCTTGTTAATAAAACTACTTTTAATTTTTTTTTTGCAAATTATCATATAAAAATTTAATAATGGTGTCAAATTATTAAATAATGTGAGTCTACCCATGAGCCAACAATTCTTAAATAATATTAGGACCATATATTGAGATACATTAGTGGTCAACATAAAGGAGTGGTTTGCCTTGAATTCCTCAACCTATGCCTACTATAGGTTACATTCAAATTTCTCAATATTATTTAAAACATGGGTTTCAATAATTAATTATAAATTTATAATGTTTAATGCTTCTAAATGGTACAATTGATTGTTAGTTTGTATGGTTTCAAATTAATATTATTTGTCATACTTGAAAATGATACTTTGAAAATATCAAGTGTGGAAAAATTATTGATGTGAGTGGAAATAAAAGAGAGAAACAATTGATAGACAAATACAAATACTGATTTTTTAATTGAATAATCTAATTAACCTAAGTTATTTAATTTGGGAAAGAAAAGTAAAAGTAAGAACTTTAATTTAGACCCCTACCTTTTAAATTTAATCGAGAGCTTAAAAAAAGTTGGAAACTTTGATGTAAAAGTGTACCTCAAAAAGGTGTATATTCCATCCTCTTTTTGTATGGTCAAGGACTCTTAGGTTTTGCATAACTACAAAATTAGAACATTATCATAAAATCAATAAACTACTTTGTACATTTTCATTTTGATAAATGCATGCATCATAATTGAAATTCAAGTAGTATTCTTTTTATAAAAAAATTAACTCCATAAGCTTGTTTATTTTTCTTTTTGTTTCTTGATTGGTTATTTGATTTCATACAATAACTCATTGGAAGGGGTAAGCCTAAAGAAATATAACATAATGAACTAATTTATTTACGAATATAAGAAATTTGTGTTTTGAATATATGACAAACAACGATAGATATCTATCACTTTAGTAATAGACACTGATAAATATCTATTTTTTATGTTTATATTAGTCTATCGTCGATAAAAGGTAAATTTTTACTACGTTGATAAGTTTTTTTCAATAATTTTGAAATTTTAAACAAGTTTCTTTTGATATTTAAGATATTAGACTCGTCCCTCCTCGAACATTCATATAAAAATTAATTTTCTTATTTATGTGATCGAAATTATTTATAAATTATTGGCATGACATATTACATAATACAAAAATAGTTATCCAGCCAAGAACAAATAATCATAACAATTGCAAAAAAAGAAAAAAGAAAAAAAAGGGAATCATAACAAATGTAAAACATAAAGAACTTTAATTATTTGAAAATACGAGTCATGTGCAAAAATAAATGAAAACAAAACTACTTTTAAAACACGGACAAAATAAAAAGATGATAGATAGCCCTTTTCTTT
>JBBPDI010099062.1:0-10922 GCA_037974545.1 Cucumis variabilis | reverse complement strand
AAATGAGTTGAAAACTTTGATCAAAGTGGATAATTCCACTCATTTGGGATTCATCAAAACACCCAATAAGTAGACTCTGAAAAGATCGAGCCTTTTCTTTCCACATGTAATTTCCAAATACGTGTGTTTCAAAACTACATAATAAAGATAATGGGTTTCACTCAGTTGTATTGATATGCACAGTATATTTCTAGAGGTTGATGGTTAACTTAAGAAAGTGATTGTGTACTTTTTTTTTTGTTAAGTGAATTTTGGAATATTATTGAATCTGCATCCTTCACTAAGATGATATTGTTTTATTATTGTTATTATTAATTTCAGTGTAATATTTTCTTTTTGTCAAATGTTTGTGACCAATAAAGAATTAAAAATTTGAGTTTTTAATCTTAAGAAAAGTACATTTCAATAGCTTTTGCTACTCACCATGATATTTGGCTCTATGTTTAGGAAATAGGAAATAATTATTATCCAGTTAAGGTAGACAGAAATAGATCATAGAAGGAGAAAAAGTGAGAATTTTGTATGGTTAAATCTAGTATTATTAAATAATGAAACATGTAAATTTGAAAGATAATTGAACTAAACAAATGGTTGAGACCAAATAATAAATTGGTCGGTGATGAAAATGAAATAAGATCATTTGGATTTGTTTTGAGTACATCAACTATGTAATCTAAAGTCAAAAGTCATTTGGTTAGCCAAGCTCACTTTTAAAATAATAATGGATTATTTTCTTTTGAATAGTCATTACTCCTTACCTCTAACACTAAGATTGAAAAAAGAAGATAATAAATAAAAATACTATAAGTAGAATGTTAGATGAGAGTGAGGTAGGTATGATGCACTCAATTTTTCCTTTCTAAGAAAACCATTTTTCTAAATAAAAATTGTCCATTGGTTCTTGCACGTTTTGCTCTACTAAATTTTCATCAATTAAGATTCAAAATAACCCGTGGACTATTAAAATAATATAATATTTAATCTAATTTTATCCTTTAATCTTTTTAACAGCCTTATTTAATAATCAAATGCTTCAAGATCTCTTGTCGTCGAGTACATACATGTACAAGTTGACCTGAGCTGATATTGACTACTACTATCATTAAAATATACGAGAAACTAATATAAAGTCCTTTTTCATTATAAAAAAAATACTTTATGAGCAAGATTTTTGATGGGGTATCTTTCGATGTCTAAATATGTCATGTTACTCAATATTTAATAACCATTTTATTTTTTATTTTTAGAATTTAAAAATAAAAAATTAACTCAACGATAAAAATAAAAATGTTAATAGACATAAATAATAATCTATCACGATATATTATAGGTGTTTTGGTTTATTTTGTTATATTTGAAAACAATCATATTTTTTTTAGAGTTACGAAGTGCATCAAATTAGTATCACTTGTCCTATTAAATCTCATAACCACCCATTTGTAAAAAGTATGTTTCGTAAAGAGTAGTGACCATACTACAATACTGTCCAATAAAAAATGTTAAAGTTATTTGAATTTTCTAGTGAAAGATTCTCAATCGTACAAATATTACAATAAAATAAATAGTGAAACTAGGTTGGATTATTAGACAACTTTTTTTTTCTTAAATAAAATTTGTTCATTGATTCCAATGATTGTTTAGCTCTAATATTTTTTTGATTTAAAAAATGGTGAGTGAGGGCGATGATTATGTTATTAGTTGCTTAGCTTTTTAGTGATTTATACTTTGTCACGCAGGGGCAGATTTATTAAGGAGCAGGGGACACTTGTCCCCTCATATTTTCGATTTTTGTATTTTAATATTATTTTTGAAGTGTTAGATTACAATTTAACGTTATTATTATTAAATTTTACTTTTGGTATAGTAGTGATCGACATTATGGATAATGGGATGAGGACAAAAAAAAATTAAAGCTAACTAACGAAGAGAAAGAAATGTTCGATTTTTAAGGCTTTACTTAGCTTTGTAATATTATTGAAGTTGGATCTTGATTAGGATGACATTAATTATTTTAGCATTTTTATCCTTTACTTTCAATTCATCAATTTTCTATTGAATAGTTACACTATATACATGGAAAAAAAATCAAATTTTAAATGCAAAACATGACATGCGGTGGTATAGTTGGTTAGGTTAAATATTGATTTATGATATACATATATCAAACAACTAAGTTAAATATTTGTAAGTAAACAATACTTAGTTATAGTATAGCTCATTGACTAAGCACCATAAGATAAGATGTGTTGATAAATAGGAAACCAAGATGTGTTAGAATAAAGTTTGAAATACAAATAGACATTCTTTATCGTGAAAAGAAGAACGATTAATTTATTAGAATGTTTGTAATTATATATTAATATTAAAGATAAAAATACATGTAATAGAGATTTCAACTTTTAATTTTAAAAATAATATACATAAATTACAAAGATCAACTATATACATGTCTTGAAGTATTGTTTCTTTTATAGGTTTGTATATATGTATTCATTGTTATTGTTTTATTTAAAATTAAAAAGAAAATTCTAAAGTGAAACTATATCTCACACAAAAAAAATAACCTTAAATATTTAATTTTCACTCTTTTTTCTTAAAAATCAGAATAACGATTCTTCAAACACATAAAAAAAATAATAAATTCAATCAATTAGAACGAATGAATCAATTTTATTTTATAGTTTGGATAGTTGTAAGTTGATTTTACAAAAAAAAAAAAAAAGATCGGCCAATTTACGAGTCTAAAAAAACCATATCTAACCTACATATTAAATAAATCTAAACCATGGATTGATCTAGTGATAAAAATGTCAATAACTAACTAAGTGGATGATCGCTCATCTCAAAATTAATTTTTTTTAAATTGACCCGAACACTCATACATATCTAAAAAAAAAACATACATGTTAAACAAAAAAATATTGAACTTAATAAGTGGGATGAAGGAATCAATTAAACCTCTTACTTTTTTTAGTCTGTCTTTTCTTTAGGTTGATGATAGTATAAGTGATATGACATTGTCCATTAAAGTAGACACATTTTGGTTACTTTTTAATTAAGGATTAAGGATTACCGATTATTTATTATATTTTAGTATTTAAAGTAAACATTCCAAAAATATGTCTATAGACGATATCAACTCTCTTTCTATCACATTTGAATTATCAATATTTTTTCAGCAAGTTCATGCTATTTCAAAAGTTTACATTAATCCAACCATTGTGCTGCATATGGAAAGCAAGATCATCACAAACAAGATATAAAAATTAATATCTTTTTCAAAGGTTAAAAAACTAAAGCAGATATGTTTAACATCAGAAATTATAGGTTAGATTCTAATTAAGTTTAGAAAAAAAGGAAAAATTATATTAATATACCAATTTGAAAAACTATTGATCTCTCAAAACTATTTCGTTTTAGGTTCTCTCTCAAACACTCAACCATTTTTTTCTCCTTGATCGCGCCTGGAAGACTCTACCATTCTATTTTCCTTTTGGACATTTTTAAAAATGCAAAATAAATTAAAATATTTACAAATTATAGCAAATTTTTTATCGTTACATATTAATAACTATCAGTGATAGAATTTGCTATACGTTGTAGATATTTAGTAAAATTTTCTATTTTTTTTTCTATTTCCTCCCTCCTTGTAGTTTAATATTTTTAAAATTTAATTAAGGGAAAATTTTAAAAATAACAAATCTTACAAAATATTTACAACCTAAAAGAATATTTTTTTTAAATAGCAAAACAAATTAAAATATTTACAAGTTATGCCAAAATTTTGGATTCTATCAATGATAGTCTTCTATCACCATAACATATCAATGACTATCAGTGATAGAATTTGCTATAGATTGTAAATATTTTGTAAAATCTACTATTTTTAAAAATTTCCCTAATTAAAATGTGAATTAGTTAAAACGTGAAGATGAAGTTTTAAGAAATTAGTTAAAATGTGACTAATGTTTTGAATTAAAAAAAGAATACTTGTAATTGATGACCATTTTGGAAATAATAATTAAGGATATAGCAACATTTTTAAAATATTTCAAATATAGCAAAACTATCGCATATAGACTTGTATGGTCTATCAGTGATAGACCAATATTTACAACATGGTCTATCGGTGATAGACTTTGACAAATTTTAATTTTTTAATAATATTGTTATATACTTAATTATTTTGAATCTAAGTGCTAAATTTGCAACTATCCCTAAAAAAAAGTTAAAATGTGTTACTATGCCAAACAGGCTCCACCCCAAAAATATCGCTTTGTTTCGTGTAGATTAACTAAGAGCGAGAAGAACATTAGGTGCACATAATGAGTTGATTTATCTGCAAACATACTCTCACCCATCAACTGTAAAATATATGCTCGTGCATATCTTGTGATATAGTTTCCTCATCAAAATCATCATCTAATCCAGAAAATTCTGCCCCTAGTCATGTTAATCTCAATCTCGAACCCTTGATTTGTTCAACAGAAGGGGTCACACTGAGTAACACTTGACAAAGATGCAACCAATCATCATGACTCTTATAGGTAACGACCTTGCCATCAACATGTAATCCCATCAAAAGCTTCCACATCCCATAATGTGACTATGCACTCTCTTGTCAGCATGTGAAATGTGTGCATCTCTGATCTCCATCTCTAACCAAGTGCAATGATGAGATGCCAATCTAACTAGATGAACCTCAATCTAGGAAATGTCATAAAATCCTAAAGCATGAAGAGTGTAAGTATGTTGCGATAGAGTTAGATAGTACGATAAACAACCGTTTCACATGTCATCTACAATTCATCTCTCGGGTGTAGTTCAGCCATCTTATACAGTTTTTGAGCGGTGAATATTTTGATCATAAATCGTTGAGATCGATTGGTCCTAGGTTTAATGTCATTATCTGTATGAAAATAATTTATTTATTTCTTAATTAAACATGGATGACTTATATTGTAGGAAAAAAGAAGTAAATAAAGCATTTTAATTAAAATATAAAGTATTTACAATTTACACTAACAAACATTCTAAAACGTTTCTTTTTTCTAAGTAATAATGATAAGTACACTAAATATTTGAACATTTGTAACACAAAAATCTCTATTTATCAGGTTTATGTCTCATTAATAAAGTACACTTTCGTTGATTGTGACCAAGTTGACTACTGAATGAGTATCGTTGTGGAGCACTTGGTTCTGCCAATCTATCTCACTAACACATGAACTCTTTGGTCTACCCAATGTCCTCAAGAACGATGGATTTGGATGCAAGACAGACATATTTGTGGGTGTGATTTAGTAATCTAGTCATCTTTATCCTGTTACAAACCAACTCTTTATACTGAGCTGAAGTCATTACCACTAAAACAAATAAAGACTTTTTAATTAAAATAAAAAAATACTAAATTTTAAAAGAAACGCTTTAAATATTTATTTCTAAGTAAAGTATGTGAAGAAAATAATAAATAATAGTATTAGTTTGAGCTTTATTTGAAATAAAAAGAAATATCTAAAGGTAAACATGAGTTATGAAATAAATTTCTGAAAATTAAATACTAAAATGCGGAAGAAGACTTAAACGGTCCCCTATGGCGAACTACAATCACTTCTTGTCATTTGCCAGCTTGCCTTTACCTTTACCATTGCATGTAAACTTAAACATAGATCAAAAGGGTGAGTATAAATTTATACTCAGTAAGAGACCCACTATTTGTTCCACTTGGTGTCTGTTAAATTTTCGTTAAAGTCCTGTAAGAAGGTACCGTCTAAGTATTGTGCTTCTGAAGGTACGTTATCCAGTGATATCTCAGGGATACAACTGGGCTCTCGGTGACCCCGAAGGAAACACCTTAAAAAAAGATGATATTTTTTTTAATTTATGGAAAAGAAAAGAAGTGAAGGAGAAAATTATTTTGGGGAAGAATAATAATAATGATATGTTATTATTATTATTAATTATTTTTTTTATTATTAATTAAGTAAAAAGAAAAGAAAAAAAATGTTCTCTCTCTCTCACCTCTTCTTCCTTGCTCAAACCCCCATGTTTCTCCTTCTTCCGTTTTTCCCCTCTCTCACGCCCTAGCACACCAACTGCCGCCTCCTTAATCTTTTCCGTTTTCCGTTCTAACTGGTCACACCACGATGCTACGCCTATGGTCATCGGTGCTACCCCTGTCGAAGCCAAATCGTTTCACTCCGGCCATCATTCTCTGATTTTTTTGGTAACCGTGAGACAGGGAGCACATTTTCGCTCAGTTCGACTTCACAGTACAGCGCCGCCATGACCCTCTGCCTCTGTCCGTGTCGGTTCCCAAAGAAGCCAACCGTCGCATGACTCTCCGTCTTCCGACTGTGAGTTGCAAGTGGGTTCACGCTCCTGCACTCTCTGTTTTGTTTTGGTTAGTGCGTTGCTGCCTCTATTTCATCGTGAACTGACAAAGTGTTGTTGGTAAAATTTAAGTTGTGGGTTTGTAATTGTTTCATATTAATTCCAGTATTATTGTTGGGCTAATCGTTGGTTTGTTGTTCAACCATTGAAGGTATTGGAGATAGCGCTAAAACCCCTTGAGCTCACAACAAATTTTAGATTTTAGTTGAAGCTCATTTTTGCTAATACTTGGGTAAGTGTATGAGTTTCATTGAGGAAGTTAAATGAGAGAAAGTTTGTGAAAGAAATCAAATTTCTTATCGTTGTGCTTAGGATTATTGCGTGAACCTTAGTTGATTAAGGAGCTTCCCTAACGTTAAGGTAAGGGACTTTCTACTGGACCCGCCTATCAATAGTAATATGTTAACTGTATGTAATCTTTAAAATTGAGGATGGATGTTTGATATGACACACATGTATGTCGAAGTAGATTTGAGGGTTATTGTATGCTGTGGTTGACTGAGAAAACTTGTATATACACATGGATTCGATGTAGACTGGGTGTTAAGTGTTTTTTTATGATTTCCTGGATATACATATATACATACACATATGGATGTTGAATGACTAAAACTAGTAGATGTTTCTTATACAAGGTCCAGGTTTAAACAGATGGTTTGTTAACTAGAAGAAATTTACCCTTTGATGTCAGGTGAAAAAAATGAAAATCTAGCTTTAATGTCGTTTTTGAAAAGGTGGATCATTAATATCGGTTTTAAACCGACATCAATGATAATGGTTTAATGTCATTTTTAAACCAAAATTAATGATCCGTCCATTAATTTTCTTAACATTTATGTCGTTTTTTATTTCTTTTTTAATTTTTTTAAGTTCTAAAAATTTAATTTCCCTTTCTCTCTTACTTTACCCTTTCCTATCAAAATTTCTTTTCTCTCTCGATTTTGAATTTCCTTTTCCCTTTTCTTCCAATTCTGTGACCTAAAACTCATCGTTGTCTTTGTGCTCAAAACTCATCCCAATCGCCACCTTGCCCGAAACTCTTCCTTCTTTTCCCTTCTCTTCTGATTCTGTGACCTAAAACTCATTGTCGTCTTCGTGCCCAAAACTCATCCCAATCGCCGTCGTGCCCGGAACTCTTCCTTCAAGTCTTTCCTAACCATGACGACCCCAAGGTTTACACCATCAACCACCATCAGTGGTGGCTCCAGTTGGTGCATTTCGAGTCAGAGTGCATCGCAGCCGGAATTAAAAAAGTTTCTAGTTTCCCTAGCTCCTCCTCTTCTCTTTCCAGTTTCCCTCCCTTTTTTATCTGATTTTTCCCATTCCTATCTGATTCGGTGGGTTCTTCTGCTTTAATGGACTTCAATTGAACTCAATCCTTCCCAACTTTGAAGGATCTGTCAGCTTAATCCATAAAACCTACCAACAATGGTGTCTTCCGACAAGGATGTTGAATTTGTTTTTTAATCTGATAGAATGGCGTCTCTGAAAGATTTTTTTTTTGCCTGTACTTTTTGTGGTGATATTTTGATGCTCGATTGGTTTCCCTGTACAACATGTTTCGTATTGTCTGTCTGCCCTTTGTTGTTCTGTGTTGAGAGACCCCAACTTTTTACTGCGTCCGAGCTGCACGTACGATAATGTCTACATGTTATAAACACCACTTTGAATGGAATTGCAGACATTGTAGCTGTTACTATTACTATTAGCTGGATATCGGGCCTTCAACAAGTTTTTTTTTCTAGCTTAAAATCCATTTCATTCGCAAGAAAGAAAAGTTGAATTGATTCTCAGATATAGTTTCTTTATGTGTGTGTGTGTTTTGGTATTGAAATATATATTTGAAACTTTAGATTTGAAGTAGCACAACTTAGATTAAAAAATAATCCAGGTGGGTAGCTGACATATTCTAACTCTACATTGAGGTGGCAGTAAGAGTGTCACTTTTGGTGATCTGGAAAGTAATGTGAATGTCTAAATACTGTTAAGGAGTGAATTGATTGAGATTCTGTGAATATTTGAAAACTGGTGAGGAGGGTCTGAGGGGATAACTTCCAGCTGGTGCATTGCCTGTTTTACTTTCTTGTTTCCTAATTTTTTTTCTTTCTTTCTTAATTTGGCGTGGATTTTTGTAGTGTTTTTATTTTCCCCCTTCTCCGAATTGTTATTGACTTTACTTATATATAAATTGGTTCTTTTCTTTTCTTTTTTTCAAGTTTGATTTGCTTTGTTAACACATACTTGTACATACTTTTCTTTTTTCCTGGGTATGAAATTCTTGTTTTTTTTTCGTGAACCCAATACAAAATAAAAAATGTGCTAATATTTTTTGCATTTGTGTAAATTGTTCATATCGTAAAGCCTCTACAACAAAAAATTGCATTCAAATTCATTTTTTTCGTTAGGTTGAACCGTAATCCAAACGTGCACAAAAAAATTGTATTAATTTTTTTTTTTGTTGATTTTGTATAAATATTTTTTTTACTTGTAACCTACACCTAATACACTTTCAAAAGGGAAATTCTTTCTTCTTTTACATTAAATCCAGTACACAAAATAAAGTGTAATTTTTTTTTGTTGTGTAAAATATGTTTATGAAATTTATATGGTAAATTCAATTCACACAGAAATTGTATTATTTAATTTTTTATTCGTCTTCAATTTATAGTTGAATTTTATTCGTAAATCCAAGACATTAAAAAATATGCTCTTTTTTAAAAAAATTTATGGCAAATATTTGTTTTTTGCACGACAACCCTATATGAGAAAGAAATTGAATTACATTTTTTTCCATGTGTAAGAAATGCTTATGAAATGTTTTCCGTAAACCAAATACAAATAAAAGTTGCATTATTATTATTATTATTACATTTATCTAAACTTATTTATTTTGTTTGTACTATTTTCCAAAATGATGCAAATTTTATTAAAATAATGTTTATATTTCATTTCTACTGTAACCCTAACACACAACAAATATGTATTAATTTTTAAGGAAATTTTAAAAAATAGCAAATTTTATAAAATACTTACAACCTATAGCAAATTCTATCACTGATAGTCATTGATATGCTATAATGATAGAAGACTATCAATGATAGAATCTAAAATTTTGTTATAACTTGTAAATATTTTAATTTATTTTTCTATTTTTAAAAGTGTCCCTAATTTTTAAGTTGATTTTGTATAAAAACAAATTGGACAGTACACACAATACACAATACAAACAAATTGTATTGTTTTTTTTCATTTATGTAAAATATGTTTTTTCAAGTTGTACCGTAAATAGAATACAAAAAAAAATAAGAGAAGAAATAAGAGAATTAATTTGGAGAGAAGAAGAAATAAATGTGGAAAGAGAAGAAGAAAGAGAAAAAATTAAAGAATTATATTGGAAAATGAAAGGATTAAGTGAGGAAAGTATGGTAATAAATGAGCCTATCATCAGACGTTTTTAATGATCAATTAAGCTTTTAATGATATGGTACGTTAAAGAAATAAGGTACATTTTTATTCTTATAATTTTTATCATCAATTAAGCTTTTAATGATATGGTCTATCACTGATAAGGTTTATCGATGGTAGGTCCTACAGTAAATGAGCCTATCATCAGACTGGTGACATGGTAGTTTACTATAGGGTCTATTAGCGATAGATATTGTATCAGTGATAGTAAATGAGCAGATGACATGGTGGTTTACCGTAGGATCTATCAGTGATAGATGTCGTATCAGTGATAGTAAATGAGCATATCATCATACTGAGGACATGGTGGTTTACTATAGGATCTATCAGTGATAGATCGTATAAATGATAGTGAATGAGCATAACACGTATCAGTGATAGACTACATCAATGACAGATCTATAGTAAAAGAAAATGTTATATGTCTTTGATATATATGTATATATGTATTTTTTATTTCAGGTTCATTCACTGCTTATGAAACTGATACAGAGGGACATTTAAGTATTGTTTTATGGCTATTGGAGCATCCATTGAAGGATGGAAATATTGTAGGCCAAACATATCCGTTGGCACATTTTTGAAATCTAAATATGGTGGAACTCTTTTGACGGCTTCAACAATTGATAGTAATAATCAAAATTTTCCATTGGCCTTTAGTATTGTAGATTCCGAACATGATGAATCCTGGAGATGATTTTTTGAGAATATAAAGAAAAGTTTAGGGGATCGGAAAGGTTTAGTTGTAATATCTAATCGACATTTAAGTATTCTGAAAAGTGTTCATAACGTTTTTCCAAATGTTGATATTGCGTTTGTTTGCAACACCTTCTAAAAAGTTTTAAGCTGATATATAAGGACCATATAATTGATAAGCTCTTTTTTAGATGTGGAAAAGCATATAAAATTGTTGATTTTGAGACTAATACGAGATGGATGGAGTCTATGTATCCTAGTATACGAGACTATCTTAGTAAGGTTGGTTTAAAAAAGTGGGCTCGAGCATATTGTATAAAGAAAAGATATCAAATGATGACTACAAACATTTCAGAAAGCTTAAATGC